>APFE030095384.1:207423-329552 GCA_000404065.3 Pinus taeda | reverse complement strand
CCCCCCCCCCCCCTCTAGAGCACAATTAAATAGTGTGCATAGTGAATGAGTTCCGAGAATTTTTAGGCATGTTAGGTACTCATGTACAAACAAATATATAAAATAATTACTAAGTCCCAACAAATTTCAGCCATGTTAGGTACTCATTAAAGAACTAACAGAATATTTAATATGAATAAAGTGAGATAAATAGGGAAAACACAGTGGGAAGAGAACCTCCTCTCAAAATATAATCTATACTCTGTTTACTATGTAATTGCTATGGAGAAATATTGTGTTATTAATCAACCCCACCATGTATATATCCTCAAATTTACTTATACCATCATGTGAGAATCCTTTTGATATTGATTGAACTTTGTACTTTCTTAAATTAGTGGTGAAAGTTTACGGAGTACTATAAAGATGAAAACTATTTTTGTGTCTTGGCAATATTGACCACTAGCTCATTAGTTGTGTGTAAAGTATGATGTTCCCTTCATAGGTTGCAATATAAATATATGATATGATTCCTATGAAATTATTAATCCTATTCTAAAATGTGATAAAAAATCTAATATGAATAGTATTCAAAAATATCTTGAATATCTCCCTCAAAAAGAGGTGGTAGAGAATTTGTTATAGTAGGACTAGTGTAAGGTACCAAAGAAGAATTCTTTGATATAGTCATATGATTAGAGGAACTAAGCCTAAAATACATTTATTATATTATCAAGTAATAGCAGTGAAAACATTACCCATACCTTCATCGTTTGCGGACTTGTCTTCAGTCTTCTTCTTCACATTATCTGGTATGAAATATGCTAGGCTTTGTTGTCGAAGTAATTTCTATACGGGGTTAAAAACTACAATGATTTTGCCTAGGTTTGCTTCTTTAGCAAGTTTGTAATTTGTGTTTTGGCACACAAGACTTTGTCCTAAAGTTCTTAATTGTTTTGGTCCTCCAGAAAACAAGATTGTTTTTAGTTTCAATGTCAAGCCCGGATTTCAAATCTACTTGCTTTGCTCTCCTTGGTTTTGTGGTCTCATATCTTTTCTTGCTTTTTGAAAGTCTTTTTGATGAATTTGGAAGTATTTCTTTCCAAGCTTCTTGGTCAGTTTGTCAAACTCTTTGCTGCTATTTGGGTCGTTTTGTACAAGTTGAAGTCTTTTTGTTCAAGTTTTTGTTCATTTTCGAGTTTGTAACTTGCAAAGACTCCTTGTGCTCTTTTTTCGATCCTTTTAGTTTTAGTAGCATTTTGGTGATTTCAAAAAGTTGTTTTGGTTTCTTCTTTAAAAAAGAAAAGATCTCAAAAACTTTGCTTCTGTTTTCTTTTGCCAAGTTTGGTTTATGGTTTCTTTTTGTTGTTGAAAGTGAATTGCGATCTTTTACAATTTTTCCTTCTTGTTTGGAGAGAATTTGTGTTCAAAATTTGTATCCTCTTCAGTACTTAAGTTATAAACAATTGCTTTTTCTTTTTGAATGTTATTTAGGATCTTGCATCTCCATTATATCTTGCATTAGGGTAGTTTGCATTGTTAAAGCATTCGTAGTCTTTTAGTTTTTGGGTATGTGAAGTGTGTTTCAAGAGAAGAAGAGAAAAAGTACTTTGCTTTGTAGAAGTTTCATAGAACCCATATAGAGGTCTCTTTTCATTGAAGAAAAAATGACTGCATTCATGTAGCTAGTTTTTCATTGATTTTTGTTGCGTCATACAAACATCATTAGTTTCACTCCCATCTTTACCCTTGACTTAAAGAACAACTATTAAAATCAAGCGATTAATTAAAATAAACTAGAAATTTTATGTTGTCATCAGAATACAGCAACAAGTTTAGGTTTATTAGGGCCTTGGACTAGGCGAGAGGAGAGTTAACTCTCCAAGGCTGCTCAAAATCACAAAACATAAAAGTTTGATTAATGAGTGAAATCCAATAGCGTTAGGAAGACTGGGAAAGCTCCATAACTGGAAGTAAAGAAAGAGGGAGAGTGAAGATTAGGACAAGAGATACCCCCTGTCTTACTTGTCAGATCCCGTCTCACAAGTGTTCTACCTGGCTTCTAATACGAGTTGGTGACCATAGTTTCCTATCCTAGGGATCACATAGGTGGCTACGGAGGGGAATCATATGGCAGCTGAGGCTAACATTGTATCACTTTCAGCTACTTCTAGAGGGTACCCTTGCGAAGCTTGGGTGCTTGCACCGGCAAAGGATGTTGTCTGGAGGTTAGTGTAACTTCCTCTGATACCTTCGCTGGTAGCCCTGGGCCGTCATTATACCAAAATATCTTTGGAAGGTTCCTTACTTCACTTTCTTGTATTTTGGTGTCCGGTCCTCATCACCCAAAGCAGAAATACTTGGAATTTGCTTGATTGGTTGTATCTTTAGGGATTTTATAGTTGAGTGGTCTTTTATCTTTGTATATAGTTGGATTTAGGTATTTTTGTCATCACTTTTTTACTTTAGATTCTGAGTGACTGACCTACCACTTGACCGATCTTGAAAGGCTTTTGATCTTTCTTTCGAAAGTTGTGGAGTTGCCTCCTCAAGGGAAAAGGTTTTGATTGTGCATCTATCTTCCTTGGAAATTCATTTGTACAATCTCGTAAGGGAAGGATCTGCGAATAAGTTAGATATGGCCCATATTCCTATGGAAACTAACCAAGGTACCCTCCCAAAAGGGGATCCTTGTGCTTTTCCTTTCTTTGGAATCATTGGTACCCCCTTGATGGCCACTTTGAATATTCCTGGATTGAATGTTGGACTACCAGTTTGGCTATGGTCTACTCTGAATATTCCTAATGTTCTTGAAGTTTCTTAGATGAATGCTTTATTTTAAGAGCATCAAAATGGTATTAATTGTTCACCTTTTTTAAAAGAGAAACCTAGTATTCCTTTTTCTCCCCCCTCTTATAATAAGAGATCTAAAAATAAGAGAAAGAGGAGGACAAAGAAGAAGACTAGTTCTATCCAATCATCATCAACCTCTGCAAGTCATGTTGGAGATTAGCCTTTAGCCACTGCAAGTCATGTTGGGGGCACAAGTCTAGTCACCACAAGTCATACTAGCAATTCATCATCAACCTCTGGTAGTCATGTTGAAGATGAGCCTTCAACTGCTGCAAGTCATGCTTGGGGCATAAATCTAGTCATTGCAAGTTATACTAGCAAAGAGTCATTAACCTTTGCAAGTCATGTTAGGGACTTTCCTCCAACCACTGCTATTCATGTTGGTAGAATGGATGATGATTAGAAACCTAAGCATAGAAGTCTTAAACCTAAGTTCCCTTGTAAGATATGCCAGGGATACCATCTTACTCATTTGTGCCCTGGTATTCGAGGGGCACAAAGTGTTGAAAACAACGACAAGAAATGCTAAATATAAATATAGAAGTACTAAAAATAGCATTTCTATAAATAACATTTCGAGATACATTCCAATTTTAGTTAGTCCCTGAACTAAAATTCGATTTTGATCTTAGCAGCTATTTGAAAAATAATTAATTAATTCATCTTGACTTAATTAGTTGGAGAAAATCAAACATGAAGTCTATGTGAAGACATGCAACAATTTTCCCTTTGATTGAGGAAGTTATCCCTTAATTAAGGAGATCAAGATGAGTTGTACTTTGAGTTGTAATTAGTTAGCTCAGTTAACTGAGTTAAGTCCAGTTAGATTAGTTCCAATAGTTTGTGAAATTGATTTTGAGTTTAGTTAGTTAATGCATGCATGCATGTAACTACTGTACTTCAGATAACTAAATATTCTCTCATAAATAACTCATGCATGTCAGTTTCGTTAGAGACCCAGTTGAGATCAGAGGATGGGACAATGTACTATAAGTTGGAGGAATATTCCATTGAGGATATCTCTTGCATGCAGAAGGAATTCATTCCTTGGAGATTGCGCAGTTACTTCTCAGTTTGGTGAGTTGTGTGAGAAGTGAATTCACACAGGTGGCAGCCAGAGGATCCAAGAGAAATTGCGCAAGGAAATAGGAGCCTCGGAGGACTAAGGGAAGGCATATGTAGTGTCTATTCAGTTTATAAGCATCATTAAGGGATTGTACTAAGAGTTAGATAGCTTGTGAGCTAAAGCTTTGTGTAATCTGAAGATATCTCCACTTGTATGATAATACAGATATCGTGGTTTTTAGCCAAGGATTTCCCCAGAGTATTCTTCAGTGTTCATGTGTGATTGATTTCTCATTCTATGTTATATGTGTTCTATTTGATCTTGCTCAAAATCGATTAAGATTCCACAAGTTTGTTTGTAGAAGTAGATCAAGTATTTTGCTTTAGTATATTGCATTATCATGTGATCTACAGTGTTAATTTCTACATGGTATCAAAGAAAATGTGATTAAAGTGGAGAACAATATACAAAGAAGTTCGAAGTTCAAAGTTTGAAGTTCCTAATTATAGAAATCTAATTCTTTTCACATCTCAAATTTCACCAATGGCATTCAACGATTTGAAAATCGAGTATGCCCTGGATGGCAGCTTGAATTATATAGCCTCAGAGGATTGCATGGAAGTGGTATTAGAGGAAAATGGTTTGAAGGACTTCATTGGTCAAGAAGTCCCCAAGCCAACAGCTACTAATGCCCAAGAATTGGCAAAATGGAAGTAATGTGTGGCTAGAGTGAGGAGGATTCTTTAGGAGGGAGTTCCATCCTGCATTGTCTCAAGTCTCCATGGGAAGGAGACATCGTTTTCAATGTGGAAAACATTGAAGGATCTATATTAGAACAACAATGATTAGAGGAAGCTGGTGTTGAAAGACAAGCTTCGGAAAATCAAGTGTGAAAAGGGCGACACAATCTCTACATATCTGAACAAGCTCACCACATGCAGGGATGAGCTTGGAAGTGTAGGGATTACGATAGCCAATGATGACATGATGAGTCTTGCTCTCCTCAGTCTTCCTATGAGCTGGAATAGCTACCACAACTCAGTAAATGGAAGAGAGAAACTACTAGATTGGGAACAACTTTGGTCGGATTTGCTGCACGAGGAGATAAGAAGAAGAACCAAAGATGAATCTTCATCAAAACGAGATGATGAAGAAAATCTAGCCTTAGCGAGTAAGGCGAGGAAAGGGAAGGGGAAGAAGAATACTGAAAACAAGCCCTCAAGGGATCAAGGTATGGGTAATGTTTTCACTATTATTAATTCATAATATAATAAATGGATTTTAGGCTTAGTTCCTCTAATCATATGACTATATCAAAGCATTCTTCTTTGGTACCTTACACTAGTCCTACTATAACAAATTCTCTACCACCTCTTTTTGAGGAAGATCTTCAAGATATTTTTGAATACTATTCATATTAGATTTTTTATCACATTTTAGAATAGGATTAATAATTTCATATGAATCATATTGTATATTTATATTGCAAGCTATGAAGGGAACATCATACTTTACAAACAACTAATGAGCTAGTGGTCAATATTTCCAAGACACAAATTATAGTTTTCATATTTTTAGTACTCCGTGAACTTTCACCAATAATTTAATAAAGTACAAAGTTCAATCAATATGAAAAGGATTCTTACATGATGGTATAGGTAAATTTGAGGATATATACATGATAGGGTTGATTAATAACACAATAATTATCTATAGTAATTACATAGTAAACATAGTATAAATTATATTTTGAGAGGAGGTTCTCTTCCCACCATGTTTTCCCTCTTTATCTCACTTTATTCATATTGAATCTTCTATAAGTTTTTTAATGAGTACTTAACATGGCTTAAATTTTTTGGGACTCAGTAATTATTTTATACATTTGTTTGTACATGAGTACCTAACGTGCCTAAAAATTCTTGTAACTAATTCATTATGCACACTTCTTAATTGTGCTCTAGAGGGGTGGGGGGGACGGGGGGGTTGGGGTACATGCACACACATGATCTCAACAAGACCTCACTTAGGACCTCAATTGAGCTTCTTCTATACAATATTAGGGGCACATATGACCACTTCTCTTTCACTACTAGACTTTTGCTACCATTTTGGATCATATTCTATCTTTAGTAAGCCTATATTTAGGAGGGGTGACACCTAAGTGTAGGTTTTAACCCGGTACAAAAATTACCTGCATACGAATTCTAAAACACAGAAAATAAACAATGTGAGAGCATAACACATAAAAAACATATACATAGATATTTTCCCCTGAATCCAAAAATTGGGACTACCAGCTTGATTTTTCATTATGTTCCTTTCAATGTTACAATACATATTTATACATGCCAAAGCATCCATTGCGTCCAAAACCATGGACTGAAAACCATCACGTCCCAAACCATGTGCGAAAATCATGCACAAAACCATAGGTAGGTATGCCCAACCTAATATAAGGTCCAAAAAAAATAAAAATCCGGGGCACTGTCCCAGACCCCATAGAGTGGGGTTACCTACACCCCTAAAACCCCTTGTGACCCCCCTTGCTACACCATCAGCACAACGAATGGGGGGCTCTGCCCCCCTTCTAACCCCCTGGTTACCTAAATGGGCTAGTCGTGGAAAGAATATTACACAACCCAACATCAACCCACTTGTTGTTTTCTTTCCATAAGGGTCCACAAGAGAGCTTAGTCATTTATCCAACCCTAAAATGCCCATTGTTTATATACACTAAGAGAACTTCTTAGAGCTCACAGATTTTGTCAATGCATCTTCAGTATTCTTCAAAGTGTACACCTTTACCAGCAACACCTTTTTTTCTTCTACCATATCCCTCACAAAGTGATACTGAACATCAAATTATGTGCTTTGCCTTTGAATGATATGCATGGTTTTTTGCCAATAAAGTTGCACTTTGGCTGTCACAGTCTATCCTTATAGCTCCCTATACTAACCCCGTACTTGAACACAATCTTTGCAACCAAACTGCTTCCCTGCTTGCATGAGTGGCTGCCATGTATTCTACCTCTATAGTTGATAGTTCCACTGTAGATTGTTTCTTACTCATTCGACTGACTGTACCTCCAAATAGGTTAAACACATACCCACTTGTAGATCTTCTCTGATCCAGATCTCCAGCCCAGTCTGCATCAGCAAAGCCATGAATATTCAACACTCTGTCCAATCCTGGTCTTCCTTGGTAGCACAAACCATAATCACAAGTGCCATGCTCAATACTCCCACTGCATGTGCAATGTCTAGTCTAGTACAGACCATTGCATACATCAGGCTACTGATTACACTTTCATATGGAACACGGGACATGTCCTCTTCCTCTTCTTGTGTCTTGGGACACTATTCAGCAGATAAATTTACACCTACAGGAATAGTAACCTTCACCGGTTTGCTATCCTACATATTAAACCTCTGCATTATTGTCTCGACATACTTCCTCTGGTTTAACCAGAACTTCCTCTTTGTTTGATCTCTTTTAATTTCCATGCCCAAAATATAGTTTGCAACACCAAGATCTTTCATGTCGAATTTGGAGGACAAATGGGTTTTCAAATCCTGGATAATTTCTTTGTCATTTCCAACCAGCAACATATCATCCACATACAAGACTAGATAAATAACACGGTCACCAATTAATTTAAAATACACACAGTGATCTGCTTTGCTTCTGGTGAAGCCAAGTCCCCGTATAAATGTATCAAATTTCTGATGCAACATTCTTGGTGACTGTTTTAACTCATACAGAGACTTCTTTAACTTGCATACTAGTTCTTTCTTACCCTCCACCATAAAGCGTTCAGGTTGCTTCATGTAGATCTCCTCTTCTAGATCCCCGTGAAGAAATGTTGTCTTTGCATCCATCCGTTCTACCTCAAAATCAAAAGCAGCAGCAATACATAAAAGTAATCTAATAGAAGTTACCTTGGCAACAGGAGAACAAATATCACCAAAATAAATTTCCGGCACCTGAGAATAACCTTTTGCTACCAAGCGAACTTTGTATTTCTCCACCTTTCCTTATGCATTTGTCTTCTTCTTGAACACCCATTTACTGCCAATGGGTTTCCTTCCAACCGGCAACACCACTAGGTCCCAAGCCTCATTTTTGTGCAAAGATGCCATTTCATCAATCATGGCCTCTTTCAGAGTTTTACATCCTCTGAATCTACTGCTTCCCTCACAGTTCTAGGATCATCATCAATAATAGATAAAGACAAATTTGAACATAAAGCAGATGGACTATACCTTTCTAGTTACCTTCTTTCTCGAATTGATCTTCTCACACCTGGAGTTTGTGGCTCTTCATCTTCTGATTCCTCCTATGTTGTAGAGTCTGATTATTCCTCCTTTAGCTCAAACTCTATCTTCTCAAGTTCCTTTGGTTGGACTTCATGTTTAATAACATCTTTCACCTCTTTGAACACCACATCTAGCTGTTCACAACCTTCCTCGTTAGTCGGTTCCAAAGCTTATAACCCTTTAAACCATCCTTATACCCAATAAAGCTGCACTTTTTAGATTTACTATCCAATTTGGTTCTTTTCTCCTTTGGAACATGTACATATGCATCACATCCAAATACCCTCAGATGTGAAAGAGAAGGTTTCTTACCAATCCATACCTCTTGTGGAGTCTTATCCTCCAATGCTAATGAAGGTGATCTATTGACCAGGTAACATGCAGTCTCCACTACCTCTACCCATAATTCTTTTCCTAACCCAACACCACTGAGCATGCTTCTTACCCTTTCCATCAACGTCTTGTTCATTTTTTTTGAAACTCCATTTTGCTGAGGTGTATATGTAGTAGTCTTCTATTGTGCTATACCACACTTCTTACAGAATTCTTTAAATTCATTACTACAAAACTCTCCATTGTTATCCGTCCTCAACACCTTTATCATCTTCTCTGTCTGATTTTTTACCAGAGCCTTAAATGCTTTAAATCTGAAAGATTTCAGATTTCTTCTTAAAGAAATATATCGATGTATTCCTTGATAAGTCATCTATAAATGATACATAGTACACAGACTTACCCAGTGATGGAACCTTCACAGGTCCAAACACATCACTATGCACAAGCTTTAATATTTGTTTCGCCCTCTTACCACTAGAGGGGAAACTCACCCAATTCTGCTTCCCATATACACAATTTTCATAGAAATCAAAATCAAGAGAGCTATTACTCATACCTTCTACTATACCTTTACCATGAAGTATTCGAAGGCCCTTCTCTCCAATATGTCTAAGCATTTGATGCCACAACATGGTCTTCGCTCCAAAGACCACTAGATTTTATGCTCCACTTTTAGGAACCACAGACCTATTGCTCCCATCAACAACAGTGCTACCTTGTAGCTTGTACATAGTTACAATTCAAACTCCCGACATCAATACCAATGCCCCTCAAACCATCTTGCAGGTATCCTTCTCGAGCACTATTTTTACATCTGTATCATCTAGCTTGCTTACAAAAATAAGATTTCTGGCCAATGTAGGAATATGCAGAACACCTGGAAGTGTTATAACCCTTCCACCTTGCAAGTTCAAATTTACCTTTTTGTGACCAATGATTATAGCCTTCCTATCATCCCCTAAGAAGACATCACCACCATCATATTTCTCATACTCGCAGAACCACTCTCTATGGAGAGTGAATTGAAAGGATGAACCTGAGGCAATCAACCATGCCTCATGATCTACATGTGTACTTGAAGAAGCCAAGTACACATCCCCACCTTCATCTAAGGTGGTTTTCACCTTTGCAAAAGGGGCATCATCAAATCCATTTCCTTTATCAGGAGCTTTAGATTTACAGTCCCTTTTGTAGTGCCCTTCCTTTCTAAATTTTTAGCACACCACCTTTACAGTTTTTCCTAGAGATTTAGATCTCCCTCTAGATTTAGATCTCCTACTCGATGACTTATTTTTGTTTCTATTCTGTTACCATCCTCGTATAGACAAGGCATCACCATTATGAATCTCCAGATTTTTCTGTCTCATCTCCTCTGTCAGCAAGGAAGAGACTATTTCATCAAACTGCAAGGTAGTTGTATTGCTACCTATTGCAGTAACCAGGCTATCCCATGAATCTAGTAGAGAACAAAGCAAACTGATGCACTTATCTTCATCTAAAATTTTAATATCAACAGATAATAACTAACTTACCATAGTATTAAATGCGTTAAGATGCTCTGTCACCAAGTCTCCATCTTTCATCCTCAGGTTATACAACTTTTTCTGCAGGAATAGTTTATTCAGTAGAGACTTAGATTGGAACAAAGTCCCTAACTTGTCCCTAAAAATCCTTTGTTGCAGCTTCCCCTAATACATTCAACAATACTAAATCTGAGACACACAATCGTATTGTGCTCTTTGCCTTCCAATCCAACTTCTTCCATTCTTCATCAGACACTCCCGTTGGTTTAGTACCTGGATCTACTGTGATCCACTAATCTTTATCCACCAACATATCCTCCATCTTGAGTTTTGACAACTCAAAACTCTGACCATTAAATTTCTTGATCTCTATCTTTCCACTACTCGCCATCTTCTTTCACCACCAAAATCGATTTCGCAGATCTCCCATTGAACAAGGTCTACCACAGGCCTGAGTGAAACCCATCAACAACAAAGGCATCCCTTTGAAGCCAAAACAACTCCGATAGCAAATGTACGTTTTAACCCCGTACAGAAATTACCTGCATAAGAATTCTAAAACACAAAAAATAAACAATGCGAGAGCATAACACATAAAACACATATACACAGAGATTTTCCAATGGATCCCAAAACCGAGACCACCTGCTTGATTTTTCATTATGTTCCTTTCAATGTTACAATACATATTTATACATGTCGAAGCATCCAATACCATGGACCGAAAACCATCGCGTCCAAAATCATGTGCGAAAAGCATGCCCAAAACCATAGGTAGGTCTGCCCAACCTAATATAGGGTCCAAAAACAAAATTTTCTAGGGCACTGCCCAAACCCCATATAGTGGGGTTACCTGCACACCTCAGACCCCCTGTGACCACGCCCCACTATGTAATCTGTTATTTTAAAATCATGCCCTGATTAGGCTGGTGATCAGGTAGACCTTGAGTAACTATTTCAAACAACTTTTGGCTGAGGCTTAGCGTCCCCAACCTGAGAGGGCTCTCTCACAAGATTAAAGATTTTTTGATAATGAATTAGATGGCTAACTCTATGAAACAAGTGAAGAAATAGGAATGGTTTAACATGATCAGTAAGCATCCATTGGGCTTATGCAGTCAAGAAATGCTTCAGTATGACAATAAAATTAGCTTTACATGGAAGTCAGGGCATCTAGAATTCAACATATGAAGGGTACATCAGTAGCATAAAGGAAAACACAATCTACAAATATATGAAGGAAGTTAGAGCATAACCAATGAATTCTAAGTATCATACATTCATACTACTACAAATAAGGAAATAAGGACAAACATAAACAAGCCACCATTGAACTCTTTCTGAATCCTGAGAAGTAAAGCCAAAGTCTGCCTTCATAAAAACATAATCTTCTAGAATGGCACAATATGAGTCTTTCTCTGAAAATTTCCAACCTTTTTTGCATCACATATTCTCCAATATATAGAATTCATTACATGACTTAGATTCCTCCTCTAGCATGAGGGGAATTCGAATTTTCCATCAGTGACACCTATTCTAACCATAAAACAAACCTTTAAATGCATTTGACAGCTAACTAGCAGTCCTAGAGACCTAATACAACTAGGAGTGTAACTCCTTATTATGATTACAACAACCTTATCTAAACAATTAAATGCATTATTTGATAGCTGAAACCTCATGAAGTCTAATTTTATGAAGCCTCCCACGTTGTCACCTGACTAATGACAAACCCTAGAAATTAGGGAACATGTTTCCCTGTTTTTAGGCTTAGGATCCTTGAAAATGGTACGTGGGACAGAGCCCTTATCTTGTCACTCATGAAATATTTTACAAAACTGAAGGAGGTTTCTATATTCCATTCCATCTAGAACAAAACCCTCTGTTGGTGTTTTAAAACACTTCTCCAGTTGTCCATAATCTGTCCTTGAAAAACACATGTCAAAGAGGAAAATTCTGTTCTCTGAAATTAGGGTCTCAAAGAAAGCTTATTATCTCCCAACTGAAAACACTTATGAAGAAAGTGAGATAGGTTATTGTAGCTGGAGAGTTAATGAAGAGAAATTTCCTTCCAAATTCCAAAATACCTTCTCCTGGGACCAGAAAAGGATCTTGAAAAAGACTGCTAAAACCAGAAGCCAAAGCTTGACTTTCAGCGGTTTCGTAGCGCAAGTTTAACCATAAACTCCTCCCACCTCAGAACGAATTTTAAGAAATTGAAAGATTGTTTGGTATTTTGGTATGTTAGGAAGAAAAGCCTCTTTCATTTTTCAAAATTGAGTTCTTAGTTTCTCAGGACCCCTTCTGGAAGTTGACTAGTAAACGCAGAAAACAAAGTTTTTTATGCTAAAACAGGCTTTTTCAGGGGTTTCGTAGCGCGCTACGAAAACTCCTAGTTCAGTGATTTCATAGCGCAAAACTAGTTTTTTACACTGTTTGCGCTACGAAAACGTGGATTCATAGCAAGTTTAAAAAAATTTCCAAAATGGCTAAACACATGACTTTCAAAACATGATATGAGATCCATAAAGTGTAAAACAAGGTTGTTGAGCTTTATTTGATGATGGAAATGAGACTCTAACCCTATGACTTAGACTCTAAAAACCATAAAAGTGACTTAACCACCATCTAACATTATGACTTAGGAACAAATGTAAAATGTAAACCTTGACACAAGCTTGACACATGGAAATAATGTGTGATGTGGGACCAATGATGGGCAAGAATGGAATGTTGACCCTCTTTGACCATACCAACAAGACTCTTTTCTAGATCTTAGACACTAAAGCAACCATGGAAAGACTAGACCAAGACTAACACCAATCCTTCGGAATAGAACTGATGCTCCGAATTTAGAAATCATTTCTTAAGTGATAACACAAACGACGCAACGAAGGGGGGGCTTTGCTCCCCTTCTAACCACCCAGTTAATTACGTGGGCTAGTCATGGAAATAATATAACACAACCTAAAAATCCTTTCAATGAGGAAGAGACTTCGAAACAGTAAGCTTGCAGAATAATTAAATTCTTCAAATAGAAATTGAGCACATAGATTGAAAAGACCAGGCAACAAATCTATCTGGGCTGAAAGATTTGAAAAAGCAATGCAAAAATTTTCATACATGACCATGTGCAAACACAGAGGTGTGCACATGCACTCCTGACATAGGGAACTTGCATATACACGAGTTCACTTTACAGAAACAAGTTTGTATATGAAACTGTAAACAAAGTAAAGAGCGTATACAAAGATTTGCAAGAGAAAATAAAAACAAAGTCTAATCCAAAAGATTAGACTTGAGGCCTGGGAATCTAGTAGACCAAATAAGACTGTAATCGCAAGCAAACCAAATATTGAGCCTTGATTGAGAATGAACAACCCAAACCAGGAATAACAAGATTGTTATTCCAAGTGGAGTTTCCAATTCTGTTTCAGGTGAAAGCACCCTAGGGCTTTGGGTTAGAACCCCAACAGAGAAGAAGTAAACTACAACAAGAAATACTCAAACAGCTCAAGCAAGATGCTTATATTATCAAACTACGTAAGAGTGACCATACCCGGATTTCCTTCATTCAAGTAGGTCCCACATGGCTCAGACCCTCTACAACTTTCGATGTTTTTGAAACCTGAAAATCATTCAATTTGAACATACATAGTAGTATAGAAGTAAAGCATATTCACGAAATTGACTTTATATCATATAAACAAATGATTGATCATACATCAAAATTACATTCATATATGAATTAAAACATAATTTAATGCATACAAATAGTTAATTCTGGAAATAAGACAACATTTCTTTTATTGCAGTAAGCTATAAATAACATGGAGAAAATCACCTGTGTCTTTCTCTGGCTCCAAGTGGAACCGTCCTCTAGATTCGTCCTATCCCAGCCTTCAACAATCTTCTTCCATCACCAACACCATGATATCTCAAGCAAAAGGAACAATATATATAATCAAGGAAACAAGGGTTTCCTGAAGTTCGGGGAAGTGCATGAGGCATAGGGATTCATCAAACTCAGTCAGGGATAATCTCAGTATAATAACTCTATCTCTTCTCCTCCTCTTTAAGGCCTTCCCATAGAGGTCTACTTATACCTCTCCCAATTAGTTTTTTAGTTGGGAAACAGTTGGGCCACGGGTAATATGAGGTAATCAATAGGTAAAACCCGTGAACTCCACCCAAAATTAAAGAAATTTTATTTTTTAAGTGTTTTAATACATATACGTGGGTTGGGTATTGACTGACCCACGTGTACATGTTTTTATCTCAGGGAAAATTAGTGTACAGGGAATAAAACATTGTTTTTTATATATTTGGACCAAGTCTAGAAGGAGGGGTTGCCCTAGGCCATAAACAAAGCATCATATATACCAAGAGTGGTAAATGGTGCTATAATAGTTTCACACTTTATCATCTACAGTGTGTCATCATGGTTGATTCGTGTAGTAATATGCGATCCAAGCCAAGGCATTAGACTGATGAATTCATGGTGATAGTCCCCAAATTTGTCAGCGTGATCGTGCGCACCCTGTCTTATCATCCTGGTCTTCTTATTGAGAAAATCTTACTTTATCTCATCCTCAAGCTTCTTGACTTCCACTTCCACCTCAGTGCTTTTCTCCCTTAATCACACCCTTTCTTTCCCAAGTTCTTGGAGCCTAAAATTACATTGTTGGATTGCTTCCTTAGGTCCCAAGCATTCTGCTTCATTCGGTTGTGCTATCCCTTCTTCCAAGGCTCCACGAATCATCATATCAGTTGGTGCTTCCATGCATGGACTAGGAATTTCATGCTCCATGGGGATTACAGCGTTCGCTTCATACTCTAGCCTCAAAGGTTCCTACGTCGTCAGTTGCTTGCACACGGTGCTATAAGTCCATAGAACTGCTAGTACGCGCAGGTCCCAATCAGTCTATTGTGCATTGTGGACCTTCTTCAGTGCTTTGCATACTTTGTTAAAGGCTTCTACATGGATAACTGTCTGCGCACTTGGTCTTTACATACTCTGTGGTTCCAACCAGAGGGGTCACTCGTGCCATTGCCTCGCCTGCAGATGCTTACTATCCGTGTCTCCTAATGTGAAGATTGTGCTCATCCGCACAAGTTTCATATTATATGCCTATATCCATCTGGACAAGTGGGTGTGTGGACCATTTCGTCTAGAAGTCTTGTCCGTTAATCGCATCTCAGGCTTCCCAAACCGCATGCGCATTAGCCTCTTGCATTCACGCAAGTCCTCAAAACGTTTTTGGTGCCTAATACACCACCTTGCAGGTGTAGTGTGCAGTACCCATTTAAAAGCTTCGAAACATTGTTGTTCCAACACTTCTCTTTCAAATCTGCTTAGGAAATCATCCACCTCACTTAACCCATCATACGTAGGAAAATCCCTTACCTCTGTTGATACGCAGTGCAAATATCTCATCATCATGTTGCATTTCAACGTGCTTACCTTGTGTAACTGGTTTTGCCATCGTTCTATCTCCTCGTCCAAATCCAATGTGCAGGAGCTTTTACGTTCCCATGAGAATCATCCATTTGTGGTTGGGTTTACCTAGTATTGCTCTCGCACAATTATCTTGTATATGTAGTCTAATTCGTTGTCGCTTTCATAGTCATGCGTTGGCTCTCTGTAGCGTGATCCTTTTGCGGGGTCCAAAGGTACAACTGTGCATAGAGTCTTTTTCTCAAATATCATCTTGTGCTTCTTCAAATTTATCACCCCATTCATGTTAGTGGCCCAATCTATTCGTAATAGCGCTGGGTAGGGATTTTTGTCATCAACAATCTCTATCACTTCAAAGTTTGTTAGCACGCTTGCTCCTTCTATAGGCACTGTGATTCCCTACAATCTTCCCATAGGTAGGATCTTTTGTTCGTTTTCCATTCATAGTTGGATAAGAGACCATTGTAGCGTAGGCCTTCCCATGCGCTCCCATGTTTGCTTTGGCACGATGTTTGCATCCGATCCTAGATCCCTAATCACTTGGTCCATCTCATATTCTCTAATCTACATGGTCAATCTAATTTCTTTTCCCTTTCGTGTCGTGTGCTTTCCAAGCTTCTGGACTATGTGTGGTTCTCCTGGCGTGGTCTCGGTGCATCTATTTATGAGTTCCTGCAGCCCCTTTATAGCCTTGTTGTCATGCAGTAGCTTCATGCATGTTTCCAGGAACATTGTTAGCATTGATGGGTCCATTTTTAGTTTCGGTCTGTCTTTACTTTCTAAAGTGCAGGCATCAGTGAAGCTCTTCTTGGCTTCCATGAAGGTTTCCTTAGTGCACTCCAAATCAAACTTTGGTTCCTTCGTTGGAGCCTTGAGAACCCAAGTACTTTCTTTTGGTTGCTTGCCTTTGTTATCCCCTATTGTAATTCCACTTCAGAGCATACTATTCACATTAGGGTCTTCCTTGCACAGCGCGCACCTCATCATTTGCAGGTTTTGAGTCCGGGGAGGTTGGAGTGCTCCTTTATTGTGTAACCTTGCTATCAGTGTAGGAAAATCCTCCATCTCATGATCAAATAATGTACAATACAAGCATGATGGTCACGTTGGATTCGTACAATTGTGGGCATAATGTCCTTGCCCTTTGCAATTGTAACATATCAGTTGTCCATGACCCATTCCAGATCCTCCTCCACCTTGGCCTCGTTCATGCCCCTGAAATCTAGTTCATGCAATCCCTACATTCTAGTCAAGGGACCACGTTTCGATGTGAACTCTGTAGGTAGGAGTCTGATCCATCATCAGTTCATAACTTCTACAGGTGCGCTCATCGCGTCCCAGTGATCTACAAAAATTACAAAACAACTGTTGTGAATTTTACGTGTACTTCTGTAATAAATAGCAGTTATTTGTAGCATGATTACCTCATATCTGACAAATTTCCCACCATAATGTGGATGCCACGCTTGTTCCTGCTTGTGCCTCTGGTCTTAATGTCATTGGTACTCCTACCGCGAGGTAATTCACGAACACCAGGTAGTGGTCCTTGTCATGTCCCTGACCCTTGCACTTTATGCACCATATCTCATCGCACACTTCTGGTAAGCCATCCTATCTTGCTTCAGGCTCTGCATCTTAAGACACAAATTTTTCAACTGTGGGTGAGTCTGCTAAACTCCCAGGTTGGGATCCTGTATCGGGGTCCCATGCAGTCTCATCGTGACCTCCAAGGCCTCAACCTGAGTTGTTAGCCTCTATTGTGATAGCGTTTTCCTTTGATCCAAGGTCTTGGAGTGACAAAGGACCCTTCCGAGACCTTTTACTTTCATGATGTGTTAAATTGCATTTTTGAAAGAACATAAATGAATACATGTGTATGTTGTAAAGAAGAGGAACATGACAATCATCAGCAACATAAAAACATAAGATGTTGATAACGGATTTTGTCCAGGAGGGACTACGTCTCTAGACCCTGGTGTCAAGATGGTGTAGTCCATTGCATTAAGTGTTGTCAATAGTGATGATGTACACAAGATATGATGTCGTGATCATACAAGGAAAATGCCCTCATAGAGGAGTGGCTCTAAGAGATGTTCCACTATAGGAACTCTCAGTCAAAAGACTCCTATCAGTATGACACAAAACTCATGCACGATGTGCATCCTGCCAACATGGCATAAAAGGGATCTAAAAGCAACATGCATGGTGACACATGAGTATCCCATCAACATACAAAAATGGGGATCTCAAAACACAACATTATGAATCATGACAACAAGCACATCATATAGGTGATTCCACATCACATCAAGTAGGAACCATAAAAATGAGTAAGGAATAGTATCCCACATCAAACATCAATCAAGGACCTGTACAACACAATGCATAGAAAAGGAAGTACATGAACAATACATATACCTCACAACCAAGGGCCATTTGAAGAAACAAATGTCAAACTGCTGAAGTTGTTCGAACCATCGATCTCACGGCATCAATCACATGATTGCTCACACATGGATGTCGACACTGGCATTCCTTTAGAAAAGTGGTTGAAGAATAGAATGAGAGAATGAGAAATCTGAATGCACCATCAGATTTGTAGCATCGAATAGTGCAAATTAAACTATCCAAAATCTAAATTCTGAGAAGTTGAGAATCTGGGGCTCAAGGAATCTTTTATATTCCCCCTAGATTCCTCAAAGATTCTATTCCATGGGTGGACTGGAAATCTGCAACTCCAAAGGTGAATCTGACTTCTGCATTGCGATCCCTGCAGAAAACCATGAAAAACAACTGTAAACTTGACTATATTCCAACATGGAGAAACATTACCTCCTCAAGAAAATTGCGAGGATCATGGTTCCGCTCCCTATTTCTACAACAATCATGGTTCCACCTGCATACTAAAAAATGACCCAAAAATGCAGAACTCTGGCTGGAGACACAGACAGTGCCATTGCATTTGTGGCATCGAGAAGTGCTAAAACCATATAAAATTTGTCAAGATCTAACAAAGTAAATTTTCACTGCAAAATGTTGCCTCAAACTGTGTGCTAAGATTCTGCCTTCTCTACCTCAAAATTTGTGCCCGCTCCTGGTTCCTCCATCTTTCCCTCAGGTGCACTGAAAATATTGGGTTTATATAAGTTTTGCGGCGGAGTAATCAAAGAACCTGTTTGGAGGATTGTTATGAGGAGGAGGTCAGGTGGTCAAACCTTGACCTATTTTATTAACCCAACACCTATTTTAATAACCCACATATCTTTTATTTTTGGGGGTCTGGTCCGCATTAGGTGGACCACCCCTTAACCACCACAACTCCTTGCATTAATTTTTTTGATTGTGCATTGATTTTTATGGGCCATATTAAATGTTAATGGTTTTGTGTCACATGGGGCCGCCACATGGGTGGGGCCGACCCTCCCACCGGCCGTGCATTCAACTCCCACCAGCCCCCTCAAATTAATGTGTTATGTTTGGTGGTTGGTTGAGGAGTGGCGGGGTTAGTGGCTCACCACCCAAAACTTTATTATTTTTTTTAATTGTTTTTTAAATCACTACGCTGTTGCCAAAATTCCAAATTTAAGGTGAAGGAGTCATTTTAACCGGCCCACCAATTCACCCGGAATCTAGTTGTAGTTGGCCAGATTCCATCCGTCGGAAAGGCTCAAATTGTGGCCTCAAGCCTGCCCAGACAGCAAAAGTCAACCCAACTTTGAATGCTTCTAACTTTCGCATAGGGACTCGGTTTGATGAACCGTTCACATCGCTGTGATCAAGACAATGAGATCTATGCTCCAGTATTTGTTCGAGCATAATCCGAACACTTTGATTTTTGAGCTTCCCTAAGTCCTCTTTGTCCTGTTTGTGTCTCTGGAGCCACCTAGATCAATCCTCCCCACTGAGGAGCTTCTAGTCCTCCAAAAGCATGAAAAGTAATCTGCAACTTCTCTGTACCTTGTTTGTATCACAAGCATTCTGAAAGGTCTCGCTTCCATCTCCTTCACGTTTGCTCTTTGGAGCCTTAAGCGATGAGCTGAAACCTGCAATCTGTAGCACATTGTTTGGAAAATTACATTCTTATCTTAATTTACCAACTAATTACCCAAGCGTCCCACACTTTCCATGAGATTATAATACATACTCGATGGTCAAGTTTACATAAGGATGGACACAATACTCCAACTATGAAGACAAGGCCAACATATCATTGTTGCTTCAACAAGTGATGGAAAACACATCAACAATGAAACACATGATTTACAAACATAAGGCCAAACACTATTGTTTTGACAAGTGATGGAAACACAAAATCACTTTCATAGTTTATCATGCAAACACAAAATAAGACCAAACATCATTGTTGTTGAACAAGTGATGGAAAACACATCATCACTTTTACATTTTAAAATGCAACAAATTATTTACAAAAGTATGACCATGAAATGTTAACATGTCTAGAAACCATTTTTCACTTATTAAGGAGAATGGGTCGCCTCCTTGTGGTGATTTTTCTTGTCGAACAATCATTTCACCTGGTTCATGCACCAACACTTTGTCTTTAAGGCGCTGCTCTGGATGGAGCCTCCAACAAGTGGCTCTTTGATGGCCATTTCTGTCACAATGACTGCAATACATATTCTTCCTCCAAATTTTCTTAACATTTTTCTTTACATGCTTTTGAGAGGCTCTTTAATGCCTCATCCTTTTGTGTTCTGCCATTATTTTCCAACACTTAAAAAATATATGGTTATGTAATCCACAAAAGGTGCATGTTTTTCGATGCCATGTTCTTCATCCATGATTAATAGCATGATCATAATCGAAATGAACATTTGAATGTTGAGAGTGGTTACACCTTTCCTTATTGTCTCTAGTGTAAGTATGGTGATGAGAGCCGGCGTCAGCTCTTTCCTTGCAATGGAAACTGCCATGGTATGATGGGGATGGGTTCCCATCATTCTCTTTCCTCTACAATTTCAAAGATGTATAGGAAGAATACGACACCTTTGAGCATTATCCTTTGGTGTATCTCGAGCCTGCAAATTGAGGTCTCTACATAACCTCCGTTGGTTGAGTTACATCTTGGTTATTGACACCGAGTTCTTTTTCCTTCTTGCACTTCATCTTGGTAAGGAGCCTCATGTTTGTCCATGTAATTGGGATCTCCAAATCTCCAATAGAAATCATACTATTTGAAGATGAAACCAAAAGGAAATCAACATTGTTTACCTCCTCTATCGATTTGTAAAGAACTGACGAAGGCTTCTCATCATCTGTTGTTGGTGGTTCACTAGCTATCTCAGTGCATTCCCCAACTTCCTTTATGACATTCCCAAGTCCTGCTCGACATGGTAATTCCTGTACTTTGATGGGGTTGACGATGCCTTGGCCATTAACACCCAAGCCTTTTCCTTCATACCCCATTTTATTCAACAGTTTGGAGCCAATTCCTATGGTATGATTTTCGAAAATAGTGAAATCATCATCAGGAAACATACGTGAAGATGGAGAACTACTTTTTACCTCACATGGGTCACACTGCAGCTTTTCCAGGGCCTCGTCCTTTGCTTGCAGTTGTTGTGGTAAACTTTGTTTTTCCTCTTTCTCTTCACATAGACACATCTTCAATTCAATGTTCTTTGTTTGAAGATTCTGCTTGTTGTGGTTTAGTTCTTCCAGGCCCTCTTCCATGGCTTGCAACTGAAGCTGCAATCGCTCCTTTTCCTCTGTCTCTTTATGTAGAGTTTCATAAATTATTTCTACCCTTTTGGAAATGTTGAGTATGGTCTCGTACATCTCTTTTTCATCCTCTATCACTACACATTCCATTGTTCACACTGCAATTCACATCAACACAAAGACTGCTCTCATACCACTTGATCTAAGGTCTAGGTGTGATGAAGGACCCTTCCAAGACCTTTTTATTTTCGTGATGTGTTAAATTGCATTTTTAAAAGAACATAAATGAATACATGTGTATGTTGTAAAGAAGAGGAACATGAAAATCATCAGCAACATAAAAACATAAGCCGTTGATAACAGAGTTCGTCCAGGAGGGACTATGTCTCGAAGCCCTGGTGTCAAGATGGTGTAGGCCAAAGCATTAAGTATTATCAATAGTGATGATGTACACAAGAGATCATGTCACGATCATACAAGGAAAATGCCCTCACATAGGAGTGGCTCTAAGAGATGTTCCACTACAAGAACTCTCAGTCAAAAGACTCCTCTTAGTATGACACAAAACTCATGCATGATGAGCATCCCGCCAACATGGCATAAAAGGGATCTCAAAGAAACATGCATGAAGATACATGAGTATCCCATCAGCATACAACAAAGGGGATCTCAAAACGCAACATGATGAATCATGGCAAAAATTACATCACATAGGCAATTCTGCGTCACATCAAGCAGGAATCATAAAAATGAGTAAGAAACAGGATCCTACATCAAACATCAATCAAGGACCTGTGCAACACAATGCATAGCAAAATAAATACATGAACACTACATATAGCTCACAACCAAGGGCCATTTGAAGAAGCGGATGTCAAACTGCTAAAGCTATTTAGACCATCGATCTCCCGGCATCAATCGCATGACTGCTCGCACATGGATGTTGACACCTTCATTACCTTAGAAAAGTGGTTGAAGAATAGAATGAGAGAATGATAAATTTGAACACACCATCAGATTTGTGGCATTAGTGCAAAATCGACTGTCCAAAATCTGAATTCTGAGAAGTTGAGAATCTAGGGCTCAAGGACTCTTTTAGATTCCCCCTAGATTCCTCAAAGATTCTACTCCATGGGTGGACTGGAAATTTGCAACTCCAAAGGTGAATCTGACTTCTCCATTCTGATCCCTATGGAAAACCATGTAAAACAACTGTAAACTTAACTATATTTCGACATGGAGAAAAATTACCCCCTCGGGAAAATTGCAAGGATCATGGTTCTGCTCCCTGTTTTTTCAGCAATCATGGTTTCACCTACATACTGAAAAATGACTGAAAAATGTAGAACTCTAATGGAGACACATACAATGCCATTGCGTTCATGGCATGGAGAAGTGCTAAACCATATAAAATTTGTCAAAATCTAACAAAGTGAATTTTCACCACTCTTGTAAAATGCTACCTCAAACTGCGTGCCAAGATTCTGCCTCCTCTATCTTGAAATTTGTGCCCTCTCTTGGTTCCTCCATTTGTCCCCCGGGTGCAGTGAAAATACTGGGTTTATATAAGTTTTTCGTCGGAGTAATTAAAGAACCCTTTTGGAGGATTGGTATAAGGAGGCGAATTATGAAGAGTAGGTCACGTGGTCAAACCCCAACCCCTCAATATTAACCGAACACCTGTTTTAATAACCTGCATGCCTTTTATTTTTGGGTGTTGGGTCTGCATTAGGTGGCCTGCCCCTTAACCACCGCAGCTCCTTGCATTAATTTGTTTGATTGTGCGTTGGTTTTCATGGGCTGTATTAAATGTTACTGGTTTTGTGTCACATGGGGCTGCCACGAGGGCGGGGCCGGCCCTCCTGCCAGTTGTGGGTTCAACTCCCACCGGCCCACACAAATTAATGCGTTATGTTTGGTTCTTGGTTGGGGTGTGGCCGGGTTGGTGGCCCGCCACCCAAAACTTTATTAATTTTTTTTTAAATCACTATGCCATTAGCAAAATTCTGAATTTGAGGTGAAGGAGTCATTTTAACCAGCCCACAATTTCACCCGGAATCTGGATGGAGTTGGTCAGATTCCTTCCACCGGAAAAGTTCAAATTGTGGCCTCCTTAAGCCTATCGAGTCAGCAAAACTCAACCCAAATTTGACTAATTCTAATTTTCGCATACAGACTCGGTTTGATGAACTGTTCACACTGTCATGATCAAGATGACAAGATCTACGTTTTGGTCCTAGTTTGAGCATAATCCAAACACTTTGATTTTTGAGCTTCCCTGAATCCTCTGTCTTGTGTGTGTCTCTAGAGCCACCTGGATCATCCTTAGATTTGGTGTTAACAACTACAAACCATTCGTGGTGCTAGCCATCTGTTAACGTTATGTTAGCTTCGCGAATTGTGCACTTCAGTCTCTGATCCAACTTCCAAGGGATCTCGCCTGGTAGCATTATGATTTCCTTAAACCTAATGATCAACTACGCCTCTGACTTTGGCCTACTAAATCCTTTGTTTAGCACAATTTTAATATCTACGACCCCCTCATTCGGATTGTCATTGGAATGCTTAATGTAATAGGTCAGTCCGTGATCCTACAACACGATGACCAACGTCGCTTTCTTTATATTGTCATCCATAGCTCCCTTCACTTCCCATACAGCTTTTATCATGAACCAAAACTGGTCTAGATCTTCATTTCTTACTCCCTTGAACATTGGCAACTTTATCACACTTACCATACTAACTCGCGGTGCTGGCGGAGGTAGTATGGGCAAAGATGGGGTTGAATATGGTGAAACTAGTGGCGGTGTGGGTGGGGGTTGTATGTGCGAAATTCTCTGCCTTATCAAATTGATTGCACTTCTTGGTGAGAGATTCCCGAGTTCTTCCTCACCCCCTCACGGAGGTGAAATCAAGGGGCTAGTTTCTAGTTCTGTACTACCTTCGTTTCTGTAGATTCTTCCACTTTGCGTAGCCCCAAACATCAATTTATTCACATGGCCCAATTTTCACACAGTAGCATTTTAATGCAAGTGTTCAAAGATTTAACGTACTTACCTCGCGGTCCTTTGAGGAAGCGTCCTTTTGCCTCGCTATAGCTGACTGAAGTATCTACAACGAACTTGGTGATGAATCCTCCTATAATTTGATCGAGCCATTGATCAATAGCATGCACTATCTTATCCTCTGATGCTTCCAATATGCGCACCAATTCTGGAGTCCACATAATAGGTCTTGTCAAGCTTACACCTTCCTTGGCTATCTGCTAGCTTTGCGATCCACTCGTATAACTCAGTAGGGAAAGATGTGAAGAAAATTTCATGGATCTCTATGTATAAGTAGCAGTCTAACCATTCTTCTTTTGATAGTCGCAGATTCTTGTTCTCCTATGCCACGAACTCGTGAATCTTCCCATCAAACCAATATTCAATTCCTTTCTTTGTCGAATTCCAGTGATATGACATTAAACATCTCTATGCATATCTCAGTCCCAACAACGGAACCATTTGTTGACTTGTTGGGGCCTGACCTACATTTGAAGTTAATTAGCCAAACAAATCCCTATACTACTGGCCCTTTTGGCAATAGCCTATGGAGCGCAGACTGAGGTCTCACTGGAAGTAGTATAGGGAGGTTCTAGAACTAGGTTTCCGCACCCTTGAGATGCCTGAGAGGTTGAACTGGTCCAACTTTGCATAGGTTACTTCGCGCATTTTCTGGGCCTTCATGCCCTGATATACTCGCTTTTGCGTAGCCCTAACCAGGGGCTGTGGGGCTTCTAATTTGCTAGAGCAGCACTCTACACTATTTCCCTAAGTTCCGCCTGCAATATTACTTATCTTCCTACACCAATTAATTATCTTCGCATACATGGATGCCTCATGTTAGATTTATTTATACAACACATTCATATGAGTTTGCACAAAAAATAAACAATACACTTGTAATTTATACCCAACAATACATTGAACAGGAAAAGATACATGGAAATATGATGAAGCTTCTCTTTATTAATGCTTCCAATGGTTACAGACTCGACCTGCCCTATGCACTCAGTTGCAGGGGTCCATGCACTCAGCTGTAGACTACTAGGCCTCTGCGCACTCAGTTGCAGAGCCTTCTCCTCTTCTATGACCCAAAGACACACTTTACACTTCGAATCAATCTCTTATACTCATTATGCTTATTTTCTGTTTTCTTTCTTAACTCTCTTCTACACTTACAACCTTGCTCTATTTATACAATTCCATGGTCCATGGACCATGGGTAGGTTTATCAAGCTGACGTTACATTACAAAAACAAGGGCGGACAACCCTGTGACTCTATTACGACTTCACGCTCTGCACCCACAAATTGCGGGGCTTTTACAAAGGACTTGGTCAAAAATTGGGCTTTAAGCCCCAAAACATGCCTTGGAGGGATTTTGTGCCCAACAAAGGGGAAGGTCGTAGACCTAGACCCCGACGACGACATAGAAGAAATCGATATGGGTGTGGAAGACGTTGATATGGGCACAGAAAACATTGAAATTGAGGGGCCAGACCCTATCTCCAAGTTACCATAATACGTTCCTCTGGGCTGAGGCGAGGTGAAGGTCCCAAATTAGGACCTCGATGAGAGAAAAATCTCACTTTACACACTATTGCTACCATACAAGATCACATTCAAAGGCCTGCATCTATCACGTTTCCCCCATTTAAAACTTGCGGATTAGGACCTGGTGGATATTGAGTGGTTTCCCCACTTAGCGACTGATACATTCATGCACCGCGTCTTCTATAAAGACTCTGGTGTGACTGAGTTGGAGCCGAGACAGTGGATAAAAGCGGTGGATAAGGCAAGACTGTTGAACCTACTATGGGTGTCGCATTACAACCACATGACCATAAATTTGATAGTGATCAAATGGTTGTTATGCTTGGTGCACGATGGGTGCTCGTGGTTAGGAGAATCGATACCAATCACCAAAATGCTGATCCATAGGATCACTCTGCTCCAACATTTAGGATTGAATCCGGCCATGGCATTTGGTAGAAAAACGAGTGAGCATGACCTCGCCAAATGAATGAAGGACAAGATTTTCCGAATTCAATTTCTCAAAAACCACTCCAAAGAAACCTACAAACTAAGTTCAAGCTTACTAAGAAGCTACACACGGCTACTCCATTTCCATCATAACCGACCCCGTGGTCAAAGTAGCCACCTAGATCCTGGCTGGGAAAATAATGAGGAAGTTTTGCGCAGATGAAGTGTTGGCACCGGTTGTGTCGTTAGCAGCCCAATGCGTGGAGGGCATACCGTTCAATTGGGCACGCTATCTCTAGAGCGAGTTCCTCGTGAACTAGAGAAGTGCAAGACCAAAGAGAGCCCTTTCATTATGGATGGATGTTGCTGTCAATTGTACTAGTTACATGGGAGTTACCAGAGGATGGTCAATTCCTCCGATTGCATGAGATTTGTCACACGTAGTGAAGTTCGCTTTGTTCTAAGCCACAAAGGACCCCCAAAGGGTCAAGGACAATAAGATATTTTGGGTCCTGATGGAATCAAGCATCTGTGCAACAATCAACCGCAAGCCGCATCTCTCATTGACTGTCTTTATGAAGTTGTTTGAATATGTGGAGTTCAAGGTGAACTCCCACTACATTTCCATCAAAGCATGGGAGGACCCCGAGTAAAAATGGTATGATCTTCCATACTTGGTGACGGATGATGCAATCATCGCGGTCTTAGAGAGTTGACCAATAGAGTGGCGCACAGCCTCAGACTTATAAGTTGGGTCTAGTAAGTCTTCCACAAAGTGAAAGAAGGAAGAGGCCATGTCAAAGATGGAGAAATTGGCTGAAAGAAGGAAGAAGGAGGTTGAGGACAAAGCCAAAATAGAGTGCACTGCCAAAACGCAGGCAAAAGGGGAGGAAGAAGAGGAAGAGCGCAACTCTGACAGGAGTCAGAAGTCACCTTCCTCACAGACAGAGGAGGAAGAACAACACTCAGAATAGGGAGGAGAAAAACTGGAGGCTAATCCATTCCGAGTTAAGTGCACAAGGGAGTAGGAGAAAGTAGGGTTGCGGAAGAAGTCCAAGGCTAGTAAGTCATCACTTGACCCTATCACTTTGACTGAAGGTGATATTGGGAACACAGTGAGGGATGTGACCACCGAATTACTACAACAGTCAAGAAATAGAAAAAGAAAGCCTTGGTCGCTATTTAGATGGGTCTGTGCGAGTTGTGGATCCAAGCCACTAAGTGTAGAATAGTGCGGAGTGGAGCAGCGCTGTGTCAACTAGTTTGGTTCCTGGAACTTTAGAGGCAGCAGATATAGTTCGCTTAATGGATCCACCGGCCGTCGTGCTGCCGGATGGGGATTTGACCACATAAATAGATGTTGACGTGGCCACTGTCAGTGCTCTCAAGAAGATTGGGCTAAACTTGGTCGCGCTTCCAAGCGAAGCCCTTCACACCTTGCAAGATGGTGTGATTGTGAAACTTTGGGCTCGGGAACAGCATGCAATGAATGTTATCAGCAAGGAAAAGGTGAACAATGCCGAGATGGTTGTACAAAAGACGTCTGCAATTGATCTCCTTAAGAAGATCACGAAGAAGAATGAGTGCACAAAATCTGTAGCAGCTGAGGCATGCAGAACTATTCCAGAGCTGAATATCCCATAAGACACACTAGTCGATACTAGAATTTAGAACCTCATTGTAGGTGTGCATGACGCACGGACAGAGCTAGCTGAGGTTCAGCTTGAATTGAACCTTAAGATCAAGAAGCTATAGTAGGGGGCCCAACCTTCGACTCCACCAGAAGTTAGAGAGCAGCACAAGGCCGCTGTCAAGGATGTCGTTGCAACTGTTAATGCTACAATGTAGGAGTGTATTGTTCTCTTTGAGTAGTCACCATCCTACAAGAAGATCCCAACATACAAAGGCTGGAAGTAGAGGTGCAAGAATTACGGTAGAGACATGATGAGGTTAAAGCGATGACGTACACCGTCGCCATCATGCAGAGGTTGGAAAAGATGCAGGAAGTAAAGGCACTCAAGGAACAGGTGGACACAACACAGCGGAAGGAGGCAGTATTGAAGTCCAAGTTGAGGCCTTGGCTAGACGAAGCATATGTGCTCATGGCCACCATTGAAGGAGAATTGGATAGTATATAGGAAACACAACAAAAAATATAGGCAGATAGCATAGGAACAACAACAGAGCAGTTGGTTGAGCAGGTGAAGCATGCGGTGACACAATGCACTCCTGAAGTTGCAGTGGTACATGTGGAGTTGGGAGGTCTTCATGACAAGATCCCTGCACCCGTAGAGTGACTCGAGGGCAAGTGATCCAAAATGGATTTTGGATAGACTCCTAAGTCTAGGTGTTCCTCATAGAGGAAAAATGAAAGTCCCAGGAAGTTCCTAGAAATAGCCCCATTGCAGAGATTGTCTTGTTCTGAATCTGCTGCAACTTGAATGGAAAAAAATGAACTTAGTATGCAAAATTTATTGTAGAAAGAAGATGCCCTCTGTTCTTTGGAAAAAGAGGCAAATCTTCAAAAAAATGACCTAAAAGGCTTTATGGAGAAAAATCGCATCAGAGGAGGTTAAAGGTGGACTTAGGCGAAAAGGGGAAGAAACCCTCGATTATCGATCCCCGACAAATCGAGTCGGAGGAGGGAACATGGACATATAACAAGGTGAGGACCCCTAGGCCAATGCGATATGATGATCGCCAAGATCGGGATCGGCTGTGGCATGGGGCTTAATGCGAGACCCCACACCGAGCGATATTGCGATCACCAATATCGGTGGATCACAATCGGTGTTTGTATAGGCCATGCCATATGGAAAGACCCCGGGACTATGCAATTGTGATATCACAATATCACATCAGAACGATATAAAAGAGCAGGGGTCGATACATACGTGACTTGTGATAAATCTGAACCCGACGGGTCTTATGGGTCAAATTATATATATTTTGAAGTCCGTAAAAAGGTGTTTTTTCAATGTAAAATCATGTTTCATTAAATAAAAAAATACAAAAGAATGCACCCGATACGATGAATCTAGACTCGAAAGGGTTTTAAAATGCTGTTGTATAGTATTTGAACTCCGTCATAAAGCCATTCGTCGGCATTTCAGTATTTTGATGTATTTTTCAAATGCAAAGGGAAAACCACGAAACAAGTGAGATTTCGAGCGGGCCGTAGGAGGTAAGTAATTCTTGCTAGGCTCTGCCCGAGCCCATACACTGGTTGTCATGTGGCCAAGCGTCGGAGAGAGAAAACCACCCTTTTTGGGCAGGTAATCTCCATGTGTGTTAGCCAGCGGAAATCAATAATATTCATTGATCAATGATTACTTGCAATGGCGCCTGTAAATGGATCCAAAAGGATATAAGGTGAAATTAATGATTTTTTAAGTTCGATAGATTGCGTTTGGCCGAATTTTTATAGGTTTTATGTGTATTCTCTGTGTAAACAGAGAACGACCATTTTTTGGATCTCAAAGGCACCAATGGTCCATTTCATTATAGAATAGGTGGCCACCATCCCTGAAGGCATTTAGCAATGATTTCTAACACTCAGAGGGGGATTCGAGCAGACACATGCCAGGAAGCTAGAGAGGCCAAAAGAGGAAATGAACAAACAACGCAGATTGGCTTTAAATCTAGAGAATGACAGAGACAGAGCAGGAGTGGAGAAAGATAATCCAAAGCAGGAAGTCGAGGCAAAGAAGGCAGAGAGAATTAAGAGCCAAGAGCCAGAGCCAAGAGCTAGAGCCAAGAGCCAAAGACAAGAGCCAAAGCCAAGAGCCAAAGCCAAGAGCCAGAGCCGAGAGTCAGAGCAAGAGCCAAGAGCCAGAAAGCTGAGAGCTTGAAAAGTCAAGGATAAAATGGTGTCTAAACCCATTGTTTCTATGTAAAACAATGGAGTTGAGCCAAGAGCTTGTAAAAAGGAATTTGCCATAATTCCAGAGAGCCTAGTTGAGTTGACTAGAGCTCAAGGAGACGTAGCCCAGGAGTTTTCGGTGAACTTCAAATTAAGTTGTTGTCTTATGTGTTTTTTATTTGCTGCACTATTTGCATTATTACATGTATTTACATATCAACACAAACAACATATTTTAAAGCACATAATAGTTAAAATAACCATAAGCATACACCTATTTTTCAAGCATATTTTACTTTTGCATTGGTTAATCATTTGTGACTTGGGAATATATAAGCTTTGGAAGTGGGAGAGGTTCTTGTAAGTTAAACAAAAAGCCTAAGTGCCCCATTTTCAGATCAGGTGGTATTAGAGCTTAAGTTTGGTTAACCTCACTTTCAAAGAAGGTTATATCAGAATGTTTGATTGACAAAGCAAAGATTGCTTGTCTGAAAGGTGTTTGAATAGCAAGAGGCTGATTGTATGCTTGTTTGCAGAACTAACTATTGTTTGAGTTTGCAGAGGTGAAGGGAAAGCTATTGATAACTCAGTCCAGGAAGGATAAGAAGGAAGAAGGGCTGAAGGCATTATTCTATCCCAAAATACCTCAAGGCAATCCTTGAAGCACAAGAGGTTTGTTGCAAAAGGTTGCTGATTAAAACACTTTATTAATCTTGTTTGAAGTTCTTTTTTCCATTAGTATAATGACAAATTCTACAAGTGAATCCTCAAATTCCTCCTTCATCACAAGACTCTATCATGGAGACTTGAAGCAAGACTTTTCATCATAATGGACAAGGTGAGAGAAATGTATGAGGATGGAAGAAAGAGCAGCATACTAAGAGAGCAGTTGAATTCCATGAAGGAAGAGAAGCAGTTGCTTTCCGAAAGACTGCAGGAAATGGAGAGGCAACTTCATATTGCAAATATGAACTTGAAAAGGATGCATGAGTTGGACTCACAGCTCTTTGTTGCCAAATAAGCCTTGGTCGAGTATCAACTTGAGGAAGAGGTAAACCATTCTAGTTTGTCTTCAAATTCCTCTAAGAATGCTTATATTGGTTCTTTTGAAAAATATACTAAAGGCATAGGTTCCAAGCTAATGTCCAAGATGGGCTATGAAGGAAATGGCTTGGGTAAGCATGCACAAGGTATTGTTGAACCATTAATAATTAAGGAAAGGCCTAAGCATTTTGGTCTTGGCTATGGACAGGCTTATGGAAAAAGTTCCAAAGCTGCCATGAAGACTATTAAAACAAATCCAAGAAGGAGCTGCATTGCAGGATTTCAAGAGTGTGAAGGTTGTATTCAGGAGGAATGCAATAGCTTGAAACATCATTTGCAGGATGCAGGTGTTCAGAAGCACACATTTGAACCAGAGAGTTGTGGAAACTCTTATAGCATTGAAGAGATTGATGGTGTTAAAAAGGGAGTCACTTCTTCATTTGCTTCACCTCCTCATGAAGGCAATAAAGGTGAAAGAGGCAGGTATAAATCTGGTTCTAAACATTTTCCTTTTGATTGTGAAAAACATGATAAATTTCCAGATAAACGTGGGAAAAGAATTCCATGTTCCTTTTGTGGTTTGGATAACCATCATGTTCTAGATGTTGGAAGAGAATGGCCACATACAGGAAACTTTTGAAGGAAAAGAAGCACAGAGCCAAAGGTCCATTGGACAAGGAAAATCATGTTTTCAAGAGGATGCACATGTGTTGCACCTACTGCCATAAGTAAGGGCATCTTGATGAAAGATGTTGGACTCTTAATCCAACAATGCTTCCACAAAAGATGAAGAAAGTGGAAAGAGAAGATCGCAGAAATGGAAAGGAAGATTCCATCATTGATGTGTCTCAGGATGATTCACATGTTGATGCTAATGTGTAGACAAAGGTAGTACCTTTGAAAGGGATTGGTGAGAAATGGCTAGAGTTCTTATCCAATTAAGGTTGCATGTCTAGTGATGCATCTATTTGCATTTCTTTGTTAATAAGATGCAAGTTGCAGGCTCTTACCAAGAATGTGAATAGAAAAGTTGAGTAGGAGACTCACTTTGTTGCTGCAACATTATATTTCATTTTAGCTTTGAAAGTACAATGTGCTTAAGTGAAGGTTGAAGGATGAAATGCATGCATGAGCATGAGATGCATGAACATATGGATATTGATATTTTCCTTGTTTTGAACATGTATGAGTAATTAACTTGTAGGGTTGAGTGCTTTGACATGCATTTGATGCAATGTTGACTTGGGAGAAGTTAACTTGGTCTCCAAGATGGAGATAATAATGAAGTGTTTCATCTTTAGAAAAGAGTCCTAATGGCCCTTTTCTAAATGCTTGAATTGAAGGGTCATTTGTTTTAAAGACATGTTTTGTGGGCTTGTTGTCTAATCCATCATTTGTATGCAGATGTAAGACATGGAGGTGTTCACAAGATGTAAAATCTATTTCTTTTGTTGAAGCAGGAGTTTAGTCCATCCAATTGTTGTCTGTATTCCTGTTGTTGTTAACAGTTGTTGTTGACAACTTGTCAAACAGGTACAAATGAAATTTTTGTGGAGCAGGTGTACTTCACATTTGTTTGAGCCACCTTGGATCAATGATCAAGGCAGAGAAGTTCAAACTACCTACTATGACCATCTAAGCAGGAGTTCTGCAGGTAGTCAAAGAAAAAGGCAACTCTTCCTAGGAAGACCAGCCCATCCAGGAAGGGAAGTTGTTAGAGGCTTTGGTTCAGAGGCACTATGCAAGGCAAGTGTAGCGAGGTTGAAAGAAGAGGTGACTCACTCTCATTTACTATTCAAATCAGTATATCAATCTTTTGGAGACCAAAAGTTCTTTTAGTGGGAAGGCGTGATCCAAAATGGATTTTGGATAGACTCCTAAGTCTAAGTGTTCCTCATAGAGGAAAAATGAAGGTCCAAGAAAGTTCCTGGAAATAGCCCCATTGCAGAGATCATCTCGTTTTGAATCTGCTGCAACTTGAATGGGAAAAAATGGACTATGTAGAAGTTATCGCAGAAATAAGATGCCCTTTATTCTTTGGAAAAAGAGGCAAATCTTCAAAAAAATGGCCTAAAAGCCTTTATGGAGAAAAATCGCATTGGAGGAGGTCAAAGGCAGACTTAGGCGAAAAGGGAAAGAAACCCCCGATTGCCGATCCCCGACAAATTGGGTCAAAGGAAGGCACATGCGCATATAACAAGGTGAGGACCCCCGGGCTGATGCAAAATGTCGATCACCGATATCAGCAGATTGACATCGGTGGTGGCATGGGACTTAAGGCAGGACCCCAAGCTAAGCAATATTGCGATCACTGATATTGGTGGATCGCAATCGGTGTTGGCATAGGCCATGGCATATGGAAAGACCCCGGGACTATGCGATTGCGATATAGCAATATCACATTGGAACGATATAAAAGAGCGGGGGCCGATACATATGTGACTTGTGATAAAGCTGGACCCGACAAGTCTTATGGGTCAAATTATATATATTTTGAAGTCCGTAAAACAACGTTTTTTCAATGTAAAATTGTGTTTCGTTAAATAAACAAAATACAAAAGGAATGCGCCCAATATGATGAATCTGGACCCGAAAGGGTTTTAAAATGTCATTGTATAGTACTTGAAGTCCCCCATAAAGCCATATGTCAGTATTTCAGTGTTTTGATGTATTTTTCAAATACAAAGGAAAAACCATGAAACAAGTGAGATTTCGGGTGGGCTGTAGGTGGTAAGTGGTTTTGGTTGGGCTCTGCCCAAACCCATACACTGGCTGCCACGTGGCTAGGCACCGGAGAGAGAAAACCACCCTTTTTGGGTGGGTAATTTCTGTGTGTGTTAGCCACCCAAAATCAATAATAGATTTTGATCAATGATTACTTGCGATGGTGCCCAATGATAGATCTGAAAGGATATAAGGTGAAATTAATGATTTTTTAAGTTTGATAGACTGCATTTGGGTGAATTTTTACAGGTTTTCTGTGTATTCTCTGTGTAAACATAGAACGACCATTTTTGGGATTTCAAAGGCACCGATGGTCCATTCCATTACAGAACAGGTGCCCACTATCCTTGAAGGCATTTAGCAATGATTACTAATGCTGAGAGGGGGATTCGAGCGAACAGAGGCCGAGAAGCTGGAGAGGCCAGAAGAGGAAACGAATAGACAACGTAGATTAGCTTTAAATCCACAGAATGACAGAGATAGAGTAGGAGTGCAGAGATAGGAGCGCAGAAAGCTAAGCCAAAGCAAGAAGCCAAGGCAAAGAAGGCAGAGAGAACGAAGAGCCAAGAACCAGAGCCAAGAGCGAGAGCCAAGAGCCAGAGCCGAGAGCTAGAGCTAGAGCCAAGAGTCAGAAAGCTAAGAGCCAAAAGCTAGAAAGCTGAGAGCTTCAAAAGCCAAGGATAAAATGGTGCCTAAACCCATTGTTTCTGTGTAAAATAGTGGAGTTGGGCCAAGATCTTGTAAAAAGGACTTTGCCATAATCCTAGAGAGCCTAGTTGAGTTGACTAGAGCTCAAGGAAACATAGCCCAAGAGTTTTAGGTGAACACCATATTAAGTTGTTGTCTTATGTGTTTTTTATTTGGTGCGCTATTTGCACCGTTACATGTATTTACATATCAGCACAAACAACAAATTTTAAAGCACATAACAGTTAAGATAACCATAAGCATACACCTATTTTTCAAACATATTTTTACTTCCGCATTGGTTAATCATTTGTGACTTGGGAATATATAAGCTTTGGAAGTGGAAGAGGTTCTTGTAAGTTAAACAAGAAGCCTAAGTGCCCCATTTTTAGATCAGCAAGTCACTAGTTTTGTGCTCGGGGTCTGTTGGGAATAGGTCCCCTAGGGTCAATTTTGGGGTTGAAGGCCCAAGTTTTGTATAAAATAATGTGAAGTCTCCACATTTTTTGGTCACGGAGGGCGAAGACGTAAAGAGTCATCAAAGGTTTCTACCCTTAGTTTAGGTAACTTGTGTCGGCTTTATGAGATCCACCCTTGGTCCATGGACGATGGGAATGTATAAAAAGTGAGTCTTAGAAGAGTCTAAGGCAGTTCTTAGTAGTTTATGGAAATTGATGAATGTAATGGGTCTATGAAAGCTAAGAGTGAAGAGTCTTAGTATAGGAAAGAGGCTCTACAGCTGAGTGCGCAGAGGCCTAGGGTAGAAGTCCGCAACTGAGTGCGCAGACCACTACAACTATGTCCACAGGGTAGTCAGAGTCTGTAAAGGAGATCTGAACATCAATAAAAATAATTATTCTGCAAATACCTGTGTATGAGCTATTTTACTTCTGTTATGAATATATGCGATTAAGTTATGTTGAATATTGGGTTTATGATTTAATGTTGTATTGATGCGCGAATCTATGTGTTTTACTTTGTTATAAGAACACAAGTAAGAATATATGTTTATACGAAGATAATCATATTGCATGTTGAAGTTATCCACCACTTAAGCTAATTTGGGTAAGTACAGCAGTAAGAGTAGTCATAGAGGCGCGTTAGTGTCTGAATTGCCTATTTAGGGCACGTGAAGGATGATCACAGACCTTCGCGAAGGTCTCAAAGCCAAATAAGAGAAGTATATCAATAAGCCCTAAAGGGCCTATCGGTGTGCGTGAAGGAAGAATTAGGGTATAAAACGACATCACTACCATGTCAAGGTGCAGAAATTTGGTTCCTACAACCCCCCATACTGCTTTGGGTGAGGATGAAGCACCTTAGTTGCTTTGAAGCGTCAACCAAATCCTAACAATGTGATTAATTCGAAAGACTTACTTCTAAATAAATATTATTAAGTATTGTAAAAAGTATTTCCCTTTTCCTCCCCAATTCAAATATAGTCGTTTTCCTCTAACCGTTAGGATGACTTCTTTTCCTATTTAAGCTACTACTTAGATCTGTTTCTTCATCTTGTCCTGAAGAGGAACCACACTAGTTGGTTCTAAAAACCTCCACCAAAATCTTCAATGTGATTTCTTTCGAAAATGTTTTATATAAAAGTATAAGAATTATTTTATTAATTTAAAAATATTAAAAAGAAAGTAAAATTATTTATTAATTAATTATATGAAATATAATAATTATAAATTAAAATTAAGATTGGTTCAATTTGTGAGAGTATACTTAATAAAGCACTTTGTTATTGAGAATTTATTAAATTCAATTTCTCTATAAACACTCTAGAGGTCAAATTTTCATAATTAAGTCTATTTATAAACGGCCTCACCCATCTCTTGAAATCCATATTTTTAAACATAGCCTCACGCATCCTTGAAATCCCATAAACTAAATAAAAAAAAATTATAATTAATAATATAAATTTTAACTTTTGAAAAATAAAAGTAATATTCATAATTCAAAACATCATAATATAATAAAATACTTCATTAAAAAAGAAATATATATTGTCAAACTGTACAGCGTCTACGAGAAAATGAAGTCCAGATATACATAAAATGTCCATAATTTTTTTCCAAAAGGCTGTCGGCGATTATCAATTCAATAGTCTGTTCATGCATCACCGGACCAATGCCAACGTATATCAAAACAGTGAACCAAAATGTAAAAGTACAGTTCAACCATGGACATGCCAGAATATAAGAGTAAAGTTCAAACCAAAAAAACATGGACAAATATTATGATCCAAGATTGACAAAGGGTCAGGTTTTGGAAAATGATATGAGCGTGTGTGACAGAAAAAAGAATGGTACCAGACATGGCGCCTGTTAACAGAATTGACAGAACTGATGTTGATGTATGTCAAAAACACTTCGATTAATGGAGTGGGCTCTGTTACCCTTATTCAGTACTTGCTATTTCTCACATAGTCCATACAGTATCGAGAATATTGACAGTTCAGGCAGCATCGAAAATATTGATGCATCCAACTCATAATGTTGATGCATGATGAGTTAATAAACCAAATACGGTAACTGTAATTTAATGACTTGGTAAGAGTTGAGTTGACGCTGGCTGAACTTATGTATTTTCGGAATATTTTGGAAATTGAGGCGCTCTCATTTTGGAAATTGACACTCAGGGGACGGTTCAAATGTTTGATAGGAGTTGTCTCGTGATCGCCAGATTTTAAGATATTCTAAAAATGTACATAAAATGTTAGCCGACTGGTCTCTACAGCCGGCTAAACTATAACATAATTACATTTGATTTTAACTATATTAACTCCAGTGAATATGGAGCTTGACTTTATTTCATACACTTTAGATAAAACTCAACAATACTCTTGACTTTACTTCATACACCTTAGATTTTTGAAATCTGAAATGTCATTTTACACTAGTATTTTAATCACACGACAACTATGGCTAGATTGGAATGACTTTTCCTTTAAAAATATATTTAAAAATAAAGTAATTCAAAATATATTAAAATATATTAATTAGGTATAGACTAGGTGATTTGTAAATTCCTGTCATTTTTTTATTGGTTCAAACTTCAAATTTCATGAAAACTAGTTAATGTGGAATAAAAATAACTTAGTTTCACATAATCCTAGCAATGACCTAGTGAAAGCATCTCCACACAATTCTGGAGACAGCTTGGTGACAGCATCTCTATGTGGACAATCATGGTAATAACTTGGTAACAACATCTCCACACAATCTTGGTGACAGCGTAGCAGCCAACTCTCTAAGTTAGGTAGATAATAACATTAAAGCTTGCCCCCACCTAGATGTAGTCTTAATTTAAAAATAGATAATAATAATAACAAACCAATTAATAATAATAATAACAAACCAATGATAACTATTTTTTAATATATGATCAATGCTGTCAATAAAAAGATAAGATATGTGATTGAAAATGACAGTGATGAGGGAGCTAAGAGCTTTATGGCATTACACTTATCATATCAACACTTTAACATACAAAAAAAAACTTATGGCGAATTGACCGTGTCAACATGTTTCAACTTTCAAAGTAAGGGCAAGGGTTTAGCTCAACTTTTTTCAAGGGAGGGCGAACCCCTTTGAGGAAGCTGTATATGTCTAATTACAACAAAACATAGTATATCATATGTTGCAGAACAGTCTCTGCAGGATTCTATACCGGTCAAGACGTGAAAACCAACCGCCTGAGCATCCTAACATACACTCATTTGTAGGTTTAGCTCAACTCACAAACGCTGAGTGAAGTGCATTCACAGGAATATGACAATACGCTGAGAGGACGGAACGGAGCCGTCGATATTGTATTACTGAACAGAACAAGGTACTCACAGCAGGAATGAAATACAATAAATATGATCAAGATTATGCATGGGTTGAACTGGGGTTAGGGTCTCTTGAAGTGGATCAGATAATTTATTTATATTTTGTGCCTGTTTTATTAAGAAATTGGTCTAGACCAATTAATTTGAGGTTGGATTGTCTTTAGGCAAATATTATGAGATAGCTAATGATAATTTACTATCTTTTTATTTTGATTTTTGGGATAAAAATAATATAGTATCTAACAACATTATATTTTAGTTATATATGCTATTCAATAAGCTAATAATTACCTTATAATGAGTTAGATGAGAATATTATAATGAGTTGGATGAGAATAATACAGTATCCAATAGATAATATACCAAGAAGATTCTACAACCAATTCATTTGACGGGCTATTTTCTTTTATGCAAAGATTCTACAACCAACTCATTTGACGGGTTATTGTTTTTTTATGCCAATTAAATATTATAATTAGTCTACTGCCTTTCTGTCTTGTCAATTGTTTACTAGATGAAAATAATATAATGTTTAATAGACATGATAAAATGGTAGTGAATGGGATTCTGCCTGAGAAGCTAGGCTGTTGCCAAACTAAGTGAACAGATGCAAGCGAAACGAGACTCAATGCCAGACATTGGCTGACAAAAACCCTACACACGGTTCACTGTAAGATCCCCAAACCACGGGAAGCATGAAACGAGGTATGTCACTACCGTGCAACAAATCATGAAGACGAGGTACAAGAGCATGCGCCTGGGGTCAAGCGTTGATGATCCCGATGCGGATCGGTTAAATCTTTTATTGTATTTGTGGGACAATGATTTCCACCGTCAAATCAATGGCTAAGCCATTATTTCGGAGGTGCCCAAATCATATTTTCACTGTACATTGAATATAATTCCAAGGTCTATTATTATATGTTTGATGCGACGCCTGCACCTTTTGCAAAGCATTGCTTTGGAAGCAGATAACGAAATCGACTGGAAACAATTCACCATCTACAGTAGCTAAATGCCACAATTCACCAAACTGATTACATCCTATTGCAAAGCGAAAATATTATCACAAGGAATTGTTATCACACAAGATCCCATAACTAAGGAACTATTGTCGATTGCAGTTATATATGCAATATATCCTCATATATTGATCAATGTAGCTGGACCGTGGTCCATTTACATACAACAAACGTGGCTATGAACCTAATGTTGACAATTGGGAGCAATTATTTCCAAGTTGGTTCTCTGTAATTCAAGTTCCTAATTTGTCTCTGTCACTGGCTGAATAGATAGACGAGAATCACTTCTGGAAATTGGTTGTACTATCAGTTTTCCTTATTCTAGTCCTAAACTATAGGATCTAAATTGTATACAACGGCTATTTATGTCGAACAAGTATGAGTAAAAACCATTGAAGCCTTTCATAAAAACTTCCTTGTTTCTGACTTGGTATCAGAGCCAAGTTCTTCACCTCTGTGCCTGAATTCTCATATACCCCTTGCATCACGACTAAGGATCAACCTGAATCATCTTTTGTACCAGTCATTCATGTTCAATCAGAAAACCCCAATTTCACCACCAATATCATCCTTACCGAAGTTAATTATGATATCCGTTCCCAAATCATGGAAATGTAGATCGCAGGGCGTGAGAAGCTTGAATACCTCACGGGTAAAACACATATTCCGCAGGTTACTGGTGCTGCCTATGCAAAGTGGTATGCTCAAAATCAAAAGGTCAAAGGATGGTTGCTGACTTCTATGTCACCGGAGATTATGAAGTGCTATCTTAGACTATCTACTGCACGTGAAATCTAGACTGCTCTTGCTAAAGCTTTCTATGATGGATCAGATGAATCGTAACTCTTTGCACTGAATCAACGAGCATTCTCCACCAAACAGGTTGGTCGTTCTCTTTCCACCTATTATGGTGATCTAGTAGAAATCTTCCAAAAACTAGATGTCATGAAGGATCCCGAAGATGTTGTTGCCTATAAAAAATCAATTGAGAGACTGTGGGTGCATATCTTCTTGAATGGACTAGATGCAGACTTTGAACAAATTCGAGGTGAGATTCTCAGAAAGGATCCTGCACTCGATCTTGAAGCAACTTATGCATATGTTCGCCGTGATGCTGTTCACCTAGCTACACTTCAAGGTGAACCTGAACACTCTGAATCCGTTACTATGGTGGCTTGTCGAGGCAAGCCTTACCAATCGCAAACACATTCGAAACCAGATCGCACTTTTGGTCTGCCAAATCACACAACTGACCAAAATCGGTCATCTGAATCACAAAATCATAGCTATGAAATAGGAGCTGCAAAATCAGAATGTGTATGTACTCACCGTGGAGAAACCGGGCACACAAAGTCACGTTGCTATGAATTAATTGGATATCCACGATGGTGGGATCCTGCCAAGGCACGTCGCAAGAAAAATTCAAAGTCAAATCATCATGCTTCTGTTACTATGGCTGAGCCCTCCACCAACACCAGTACTACTAAGGAAGCCTCTTCTTTCATTGCTACTTCTGGGAATGTTGGTAAGTCTCTTCATACCTCTGTCCTTGTTAGTCATAGTGACTAGATAATTGATTCAGGTGCCACAGATCACATGGCATTTGACAGTAAACATATTCAGTCCACGAAATCCTCAGACCACCATATAGTGTCCACAACCAATGGTACTCCCTCTCCCGTGGTTGGAGAAGTTTCAGTTTCTCTTACCCAAAATTTGAATTTGGAGTCTATTCTAGTTGTTCCTTCTCTTAATCATAACTTATTGTCTGTTGTTCAAATAACCCTCACTTTGAACTGTATTGTGATATTTTGGCCTAACCTTTGTGCTTTTAAGGACATTCAGACTCGAAAGACAATTGGTTATGGTACTAGGAGAGGAAAGTTCTACTATCTTGATCTACTGCCGTCAAGCTCCAATCAATTGGCTCAAGTTTTCTCAGCTAATAAGTCTGACACACATCAGCGTTCAGAAGTCTGGTTATGGCACAGGCATTTTGGCCATTTATCTTTTGGATATTTACAGAAGTTGTTTCCAAAGCTCTTTTCCCAATTAAATGTTTCGGATTTTAAGTGTGACATTTGTGAACTGGCTAAAAGTCACCGTGTACCATTTCCCATTAGTATGCATAAAAGTCCTGCACCTTTTATGGTTATTCACTCTGATGTTTGGGGACCTGCAAAAACTTCTTCTTTGATTGGAGCACATTGGTTTGTTTCTTTTATTGATCATCATACTCGCATGACTTGAGTTTGTTTAATGAAATCAAAGAATGAAGTTAGTTCCCTGTTTCAACAATTTCACAAAATAATAGCAACCCAATATAAATCAAATATTTAGGTTCTTCGTACTAATAATGGTGGAGAGTTTGTTAATCAAGACTTGAAACAATCCCTAAATTTACATGGCATTGTTCATCAGACAACTTGCCCTTACTCCCCTCAACAAAAAAAGATAACAGATCGGAAAAATCGTCACCTTCTTAAAGTTGTTCATGCTTCCTTGTTTGGGGCTCATATGCCTATTAGTTATTGGAGAGAAGCCATTACGACTGCAGCTTATCTCATTAACCGTGTACCCTCTAGTTCACTACAATTTCAGACCCCCTTTGATGTTCTCCATAAGACTGTGAGTGCCCCTACCATACCAAATCTGTCCCCTAAAATTTTTGGGTGTGTAGCCTTTGTGCACCTTCACAAACCCTTGAGAAATAAGCTGGAACCCCGTGCCCTTTGTTGCGTCTTTGTTGGCTATGCCTTGCATCAAAAAGGTTATCATTGTTATCACCCCCTGCGTCTCCACTTCAGGGGGAGAATAGAGATGAAATGGAGACTTTGCATCATACTTTGGACCTTCATCTTATAAGTGGAGATAATTTGGACACTAGGGGTGAATGTAACCATTTGGAAACAAGTGATGGTGACACTATAACTCACAGAGGTGATTGTCCAGATGGGCAGCAATTTTTGGAGAATGAGGTTTCGGATCAAATGGAAGTGGAAGTGACATCTGTGTCTTCCTCCTCGCACGATGTACCACCAAACCAATTGTCTTCTCCAGCTGATTCCATGCCCGAGTCTCAGGTAAACTCTGAATCTGAACCTCAATTAAAAAAGTTACCAGATCGAGTCACAAGAGGGAAACCCAAAGTTAACTATGAACCTATTCTCAACTCCAAATCTAAGTATCCCATAAGCATTTATGTATCCTACCATAGACTGTTAAATGAGAGTAAGGAATTTGTGAATCAATTATCTGTTGTAGCTATTCCTAACAGTGTGTAGGAAGCTTTGAAAGATCCTAGATGGAGGGAGGCGATGAATGAAGAAATGAAGTCTCTTCAAAAGAATTCAACGTGGGAAGTTGCTGACTTGCCTGAAGGGAAGATACCTGTTGGATGTAGGTGGGTATTCTCCATTAAATACAAAGCTGATGGAACCATAGAATGGTTCAAAGCAAGACTTGTCGCCAGGGATATACTCAAACATATGAAATTGATTATATGGAGACATTCGCACCAATGGCCAAAATTAATACAATCCGGATTTTACTATCTCTTGCGGTGAATTTTGACTGGCCTTTGCATCAATTCAATGTAAAGAATGCATTTCTGCATGGAGATCTCCAAGAATAAGTATATATGGAGTTTCCCCCTAGCTGTAAGCTGTAGACTAAAGGCAATAAATAGGTCTGTAGATTGAAAAAATCTTTAGATGGCTTGAAGCAGTCTCTTAGAGCGTGGTTTGGAAGGTTCACTAGCTTTATGAGGTCTATTGGTTACAAGAAAAGTAACTCAGATCACACTCTCTTCTTGAAACATAATGGAGAATGAATCACAGCCCTCAATGTGTACGTTGATGATATGATAGTAACTAGAGATGATACCGAAGAAAGGAAAGCACTGCAAGAGCAGCTTTCCCGTGAATTGAAATGAAGGATCTTGGGAAATTGAAGTATTTCCTTGGAATTGAAGTGTCAAGATCAAAGAAAGGTATTTTTCTGTCACAACGGAAATATGTCTTAGACTTATTGAAGGAAACTGACATGACAAGATGTAGTCCAGCTAGTACCCCTATGGAAGAAAATCTGAAGCTAGCTCAAACCAAGTTCCTACTAACAAGGAACGATATTAGAGATTCGTTGGAAGATTAATGTATCTTCCACATACTAGGCCGGATTTAGCCTATGCACTAAGTGTTGTCAGTCAATTCATGCACTCCCCAAGTGAAGAACATATGAATGATGTCATCTGGATCTTACGCTATTTGAAGTCATCTCTAGGAAAGGGAATTTTATTCACAAAAGGTGATAGCTTGGATGTTAAAGGTTATACAGATGCTGATTGGGCTAGGTCAATTGAGGATAGACGTTTTACATCAGGCTACTTCACTTTTGTAGGAGGAGATCTGGTTACTTGGCGAAGTAAAAAACAAGAGGTAGTTGCTAGATCCAGTGCTGAGGCCGAATACAGAGGAATGGCTAAGGCAATATGCGAATTGTTGTGGATCAGAAATCTATTGCAGGATTTACATATGAAGCAAGTCGGTCCTATGAAGTTATACTGTGATAACAAGGCAGCATGTGATATTGCTCATAATCTAGTTCAACGTGATCGAACTAAGCATGTTGAGATTGATATGCATTTTATCAAGGAGAAACTAGAAGCAAAGTTGATTAGAGTTCCTCATGTTCGATCTCAAGACCAACTTGTTGATGTGCTGACCAAAGCAGTTTCAAACCAATCTTTTAATGGTTGTCTCAACAAACTTGGCATGAGTGACATCTACTTACCAACTTGAGGGGGAAGGTTGACAATTGGGAGAAATTATCTCCAAGTTGTTTCTCCGTAATTCAAGTTCCTAATTTGTCTCTGCCACTGGCTGTACAGATAGATGAGAATCACTCCTGAAAATTGGCTATATAGACTCCTGTGATTGTATCCGTTTTCCTTATTCTAGCCCTAAATATAGGATCTAAATTGTATACATCGGCTATTTATGCCAAACAAGTATGAGTAAAAATCATTGAAGCCTTTCATAAAAACTTCCTTCTTTTTGACTCCTAAGAAAGTGTTGTTAATGATTCAGAGTACATAATATCCCAAAGTAAATAAAGTATTACGTTGTTATCCAAAGTTGAGTCCAAATATCAAAATAAGCAGAGTGCCTTCATATGTTCCCAGGAAATCATTTTGTCACATTAAACGGATCTAGAAGCATGGAATAAATAGAACCACGCGTGATATGCAACTGCATTCAATAGCTATTTAAGATACACATGATTTATGAAGTTATTGTTTGTACATAATTTTCTTAACTTTACTGATAAATATTTCTTAAAATCTTTCTGATGTGACTATTTTGAAATAAATCTTTTAATAAAAATGTCTCAAATTTTTACTAAAAACTCTTATTTATACTCTCTCATATCTATAAATCCCTCTACCTCTAATTCCTCACGAATACCTACAATATATTGACTTCAGTTTTTTAATAAAAAAAATTCTATGTATAGATGAATGTGGTAAGATATTGTTAACAAGGTGAATCTCATGTGATGATAACATCCACATAAAATTAACTCATGAAGTGTAATTAGTTGATTTGTATTGGGTTTAGTTTTCATTACCTCATTAATTCAAATCTCATGTGGAGGGGTTGAGGGTGGGAACCATTTTTGCAAGATAAAAATTGTCTCATGAATGGGTGTCTAGTATATTGAACTAGCATATTATTTTGAGCAATAACAAAAAATAGTACGGAGAATTAGCCTTTGTAACAAAAATCCTTATGGACTAAGGTAAAATAAACTTATGTGGATATTGTAATGACAAAATTCAAAAAAAAAAAATTACACATAAATAAAATAGAGTTATTTTGAGAAATAACCAAAAAAGAGTCATGGGAATTAGCCTTTGTAAAAAAAACCCTAATGAACTAAGGTAATAAGATACTTGTCATTATATTGTAATGACAGATTTCAAAGAGAAAAAGACTTCGAAATAAATGAAAATAAAATATAAAATATACATAACATATAATTGGTGAAGAAAAAAATACTCAATCAAAGGATAATAAAAACAATTTTCTTTTAATGTTATATTTTATGTTAATGTTAATCGTCATGGTAGATATCATTTGCCATATTGGTAGGCATCCTTATTCCTGAATGAAAACTGACTTGTAATTGTGTTAAGGGTGAGCATTTTAACACAACAATAGGTAAAGTTAAAGGAATTTTAAAAAACTAGAAGTTATTGAAATGCATTAATATCTTTATTCTAAGTTTCTATATAAGATGAAACGATGATTCCCAAATTCTACCATGAAAGATAATCTTTGGAATCAAGTTTTACTTTTCCCTTTTTATGGGAATAGGAACGAGAACTTGTTGACAAGATTAACATATTAGACTAAAGAATGTTGAGACATAAATCAACTTGTTGGTTGTAATCCCAATGGACTTGTGATAGTAGGATCTGCCTTTCATAAACTAGGCTAATGTCTGTAATTAATAGATGTCCAAGCATTATGGAAATATTTACCCTATGACCAATATCATATTAGAATGAGAACTAGAGAAGACAATCTCAATCCTAAAGTAGCAAGAAAAAGCATTCATGTAACTACCTAAATAGCTATTGTTGGATTTTAAGCACAGGCACAAGATCTGCTATGTAAAATATACTACATTATCAATTCCATAACAAGAAAGAAGAAATAATGAAATTACACTTAAAAGGAATAATTAGCTCAAGAGAGAAATTTAAATTACTCATAAATTCTTGTATATATTATTTCTTGACATGAGTACATATTTATAACAAACCTTGAAAGGAAACCAATGAGCAGTAGGTTGAGGTTCCACAGTGCATGGACATTAGAAATGGAAAAATACTTTCCCTACTTAGCTAATAGTTTGAAATTAGAGTAGGAGACCCTAAAATAGTGTGACGATCTAAAATAAGGTTGACTAAATATAAATGGAAAAAAAAATAATATTTAGGAATAAATCCTAGACTCCCTTATGCAACTACTAACCAAAAAATAGCAAGAAACCTCAAAAAATAAGAATGAAAGTCAAAGGATAAGATTGGTCAGTGAGTTGATAAGGTTATCAATAAGGTAGTCTCTAAAATAAGAGAGGGAATGTGCATGAGTCATTGACTGGGTCATTGTTACCGGGAATAGTGTCCACTCGGAGCTGCTATTCCCACTAAGACTGGTAGCTATCTTAGAAACAAGCAAGTAAAGACTACTTTCGTTTTCTTTTATGAAAATAGATAAGAGTGGAACAAAGGACACCAACGTTAGTCTTGCGCTTGGTTCCTTACCCGATTCCTCTCCTTCCTGATAGATCTTTGCCACTTCTTCTTCGTCTGCCCAGCTTCAAAGAGCACATGTGGAATCAAAGCAGCATACTACTATCAAAGAACAGAGATCTATATTCATAAATAACACAGGACCATATATGTATTAACCATACAAATGCATATACAATCAAACATACAATAATATGGAGGAAAACTTGAATAGCTTTATTAATATCAAGAATAGCAAGAGGATTACAAACAATAGTTCTGACCCAGCATCATCCTCCAGCAAGAAAGCCCTTCTTCACCTCAAGTAAAGCTTAGATCACCCAACACTATGAAGTTTCACTAGAAAACCAAACAACACTTCTCTACAAGATACAAGATTCCAGCCTCTGGATCTCTGTGATGAGGGATCCATATATAGATGATTGTAGGGGGTGAGTCATCTTTTGGGGTTTTGATTAGTGTTCCTCTCTCTGATAGTTCTTGATTTCCACTTAGAGACTGATGTCTCTTACTCATTCCCTGGTTGAAAACAGAGAGGCAAAGTGTCAGAGGGGAAGCTTCTAGAAGATTCTATGATCTTCCACCTCGCAAATTGTCTCTACCATTTATTCCATTCTGCCCCATCACCACCTACAGAGGGGCCATTCAGTATGCATCACACCCTTTACACTAGGAAGGTGATATGCATCACACCCTCTGCACTGGGTATTCAGTATGGTCCAGTTTTGACCATTTCTGAGCAGTTTTTAGTGGAGAACTTTTGGGAGATGATGTAATCAGCTAACCTTGTTCCTTTAGGTAGTGAAGCAACACTTTTAGGGACTTAGGAGGCCTCAGTTTATGGATATTTATGATTGGGGTTGTAGTGCCCAAAAATGTCTATAACTGTCATTGACATGAAGAGGGTCATCAATTCGAAAAAGAGAACAATGTCATTTGAAAGGAAATCTCTTCAGGTTGTAGTGCCATTGGACCCTATAGAAGGGGCACACTACATTAAACCAGTCCACAATTATGAAGAAAGTGAAGAAGAACTAAATCAAGTATAGAAAATAACAGTGTGAGATCAAGACTGGATCAATCCGACGAAATATGGGAGGATCGCATGGGATCGGGAAAGTTCTTTCACCTTTGATTCAGACAAAGAGTTGGAACATTGGCAAAATTGTTAACATGAAGTATCTACATTGCGCTGCAATATGATGATGAAATGGCTGTGATGTGTTTCGTCGGAGGTAAGAAACTTACCCTATTATGATGGTTTAATTGATGTAGATAAGTTTTTGGATGCATTTACTGTGTCATTGAAGACAAAGAAAGTAAACATTGGTACCAAAGCAGAACCAAAATTTGCAAATATTGGGGATTATTGAGATGATGCCACCGTGGATAAAGTTGTTGAGCTACTCCATGAGTACCAAGATTATTATCCTACCAAGTTTTTAGACATGAAGGGCATAATAGGCGACTTGGTCATCATGAATATTACTCTGAAGCCAGAAGTGAAGCCTATTAAGAAAAGGTTGTATCGTCTTAATCCCAAATGCAAGGAAAAGGTTCGTCAGGAGTTGGATAAGATGCTGCAGGCAGGCATCATAGAACCTGTGGAGGAATCTGATTGGGTGAGCCAGATGGTGGTTCAGTAGAAGAAACAGAAGTTTCACAGAAGGATTTGCGTAGATCTGAGGAAGCTTAAAGATGCCTTTGTCCACGATCCATTCTTGATGTCATTTATCGATAAAGTATTAGACAATGTTGGAGGGAATGAGGCCTATCCATTCACTAATGAGTTTTCAGGGTATCATTAGATCAATATTGCGCCAGAGGATAGAAGCAAAACAACCTTCACAATGGAATGGGGTTGTTTCTAGTATATTGTGATGTCGTTTGGACTCAAGAATGCACCTGTGATATTCTCTCACATAGTTAGAGCAGCATTTAGGGAGTTCATCCATAAGTTCTTGAAAGTATACTTTGATGATTGGACAATGTTCGGTTTAGTGAAGCACAATGTAGCAAGTATGCACCTAATGATGGATACGTGTCGCAGATATCAGATCACGCTGAAATTGAAGAAATGGCTATTCTACGTTCCCTTTGGAATTTTGTTTAGTCATGTGGTCTGCAAGCAAGGGATGATGGTGGACCCTGCCAAGATTCTGGTGATAGTGAATCTAGAGGCCCCAAGAAGTGTTAAGAAGCTATGCGTGCGGTATTACAAAAAATTTGTCAAATCATATGCTCAGATTACCGCACCTATGGAGAAACTATTGAAGAAGGACGCAACATTCTGTTGGGATGATGAATGTCAGTGCAGCTTAGATGTCTTGAAAGAAAAAATGGTCATCGTGCCGATTTTGGTATTCCCAAATTGGAAAAGGGAATTTCACTTACATGTGGATGCCTGTTGCATTGCATTGGGTGTAGTGTTAACACAAGCTAGTGAAGGAGAAATGGGCCATCCTATAGCCTTCATCAATAGGAAATTATCTAAGGCTGAGAAGAATTACTCAATGACTGAGCGCGAAGGATTGGACATGGTGTACGTGTTGACATTATGATGCATGTGTTGTACTTGATGGCAACCCACTCATAGAATAACATCTCACATATATATAATTAGATGAATCTACAAGAAGAGATACTAGATGTGATAGAATACTGATAGTACAAAGGAATCAGATGATGAGTCTATGTGTGACAAGTTAGCTTTGCCATCAAGTCCAAAGGGGGAGATTGTTGGCATTATGGACAAGTGTTGTCCTTGATGGCAACCCATACAGGTGACAGATCTTAGTGCAATAGGCCAGTAGCAAATATTGATGATCAGCCTCTCAGAATGGAAGAAAATAAGAGGATCGTAGGTTCACAGTTCAAAAGGTGCGGACCCGCAGGTACACAGTTCAGAAAGTTGCGGTCATGCCCGCAGGTTGTCTGAACAGAAGGTACAGACCCCAGTGCACGCACTTCCATGGAGAGAAAAGCGCACGCACGTGGGAATCCTATGGTGATCCATGGTATCTTGTCCGACATGTTTGATCCTATGGTTTTGGTCTGTGGTATTGTATCTAAAAGTATTGATCCCAAGTACTGGGTTCATGGTATTGTGTTATTATGGTTTTGGACCATGGTATTGTGAAAGGCTTGACTATAAAAAGGGGAAGGAGATTATTTGGGAGTATGAATTTGGGTTGAATATCTTAAGGTGATCTAGATCTGAAATTCTTGTGATCGGTTGGTGAGTGATAGCTAGATCTAAATCAAGGAGATTTCTGTAAACTGTTGATAAGTCGCGATCTCATTGGCGCATGATCAGATCTATTGATCTGACTGACTGTGGCACATTGGAGGACTATTAATTTGGCCCTAATCAGAGGTCCGCAGGTGATCCAAAGCTCAGGTGCGGAGGTACGCAGTTCATCAGAAGGCACAGGTGCGGACGTACGCAGCGCAACAGCAGGTGCAGGTGCAGATACCCGCAGAGCAACAGAAGGCACAGTGCGGATACTCGCAGAGGAGCAGAAGGCACAGGTGTGGATACCCGCAGAGGATCAGAAGGCGCAGGTGCGGATACCCGTGGATGTCCAGTGGTGAAGTTGCGGACCCTGCTTGAAATATGCTTTAACTACCTTTGACTAATCTGCAGGGTTCTGGATGCATAATTGATGTCTGGTTACTAATATTGAGTTCTGATAACATCATGATTTTGGTTGAATGGATCAAGTTCTTAATGACTTATCTTTAAGTGATCTGATGTACTAGATCTGGTTGATAACTCACATATCCTTGTATATGTCTTGGTGTTTGAGTGATTCAAAAGATTGATTGATTCTAAAAGGAGATTAGGTGATTCATATGTTCTTGAAGATTATTTGATGTTATTGGGTCCGGTATGAAAATTGGATGAAACATGGCCTTTCAGAATATGTGTTGTGCTTTAGGTGTATCCAGTATGAAAATTAATGAAACGTGGTACTCGAAGAAGAGAAGATTGTAGGCCGGCACCTATGTACTAGTATCTTAGCTAGTACAAGAGCTAAGGGAGTGGTAGCTCCCTTCAATAGCAGTTGGAGCATTATAGCAGGTAGCAGCCTGCATACTAGTAAATGGATCGGCTAGTACAAGAACTGTGGGGGTTGTAGCTCTCTATAGGTAGAAGCCTGTGTACTGGTATAAGACTGCACCAGTACAAAAATATTGTAAAAGGATTTTCTTATTAAGAAGAAGATTGAGATGACTTGCAGCAGGTGGTTTTCACCCACATTGGGTTTCCACCTTATATCATGGTGTTCATGTGTGTGACTTATGTGTGATGATCTGTTCTATTTACTGCATCTATTTACTGTTAATATGGTTGATAATGTTATAATGCACTCATCAATGATCATCTAACTGGATCATAAGAAGTTGTGGAAGTATCATATATGAATCTGAATATGGAAATGAAAATGTTTTATTGATCTGATAATACTGATTCACCCCCCCTCTTAGTATTATTTCCAACAATTGGTATCAGAGCAGGTCCTTTGGTAGAAGCTTGATTGCTTGAAGGAGATCCGTGGAACGATGGGTAAGAAGCTTAAGAAGAAAGCACCGAAGAAGAAGAAGACATCTCAAAAGAACTATGGCAGTGGAAGAATCAATTGGGGATTAGGCATAAGAAGCTCTTGAGATTCAGAATCAGATTCAGAATCATTTCAGAATGGAGATGAACTATCAGGTATGAATTTGCTATCCTCTGATGTTCCAGCTATCTTTCCATATGGAAAAGATGAAAGTGATAGCGAAACAACTGAATTTTCTCTTATGGGTGAACAAGAGAGATATCAAATAGAGGCAGAACTTAAAAGGCTTTTAGACATAATCAGAGATCAACAAGATCTATTGAAAAAAATGTAATGTAACTTCAAAGAAGAGGCTACCAAACTAAAAGCCCAACTCGAAGAAGGAAACAAGGTAAGGGAATTATTCAAGGTCAAATATCAAAAGTTGTTAAAAGCCTAGCTAGAAGAAGGAAACAAGGTAAGGAAGTTGCAGGATGAAGTAACATCATTGAGAGATGAAGTCAATGAAAGAGACATGACCATCAAGAAACTCAGAGATAGATCCAATTATTATGAAAGTCTTGAAGCCACGATCCACTCGCTAAAAGAAGATCTTGAAGAATCAAAGAAGCAGAATAAATATCTACTCCAAGCTATTGAAAAATAGGAAAACGAAGTCATCAGTTTAAAAGCACAGCTGGAATGTACCTCCAGAGTTCGTCAAATGCTGCAGGATGTGAATGAAGAATAAGAAAAGGAGATTCTCAATCTAAGATGTCAGTTGGAAGAAGAATGAAATGCTGAAAAGAACATAAAGATGCAGTATCTTGGAAAGGAAGAGCAACATCAAGTTGAGGTAATATTCTAAAAGATAAATTAGAAGAAAAGGATAAGCTCTTACGATTTCAAGATAGTACTAAAATCTTGGATGATATTCTTAGTAGTCAAAGATCTCCTGCCATCAAAACTGGTCTTGGTTTTCATGAATCTGTTGAAGGTGAATCTAGTTCACAAAGTAAGACAAAGAACTCTAATGCAAAATGTGAAATGCTCAACAAGGAGATAAAAGGTCAATCTCATCATCAAGCAAGGAAAGAAATTCCTCAAAGAAAATCTTTTACTCCTCCTATGAATAATGTTGAATGTTATGTATGCCATAATCTTGGGCATGTTGCAGCCAAATGTAGAAGAAGAAGGTTTCAAGACCATCATGCAGAAATATCATCTCATTCAAGATACTTTAATGGATATTTCTTTGCTTGCAATATGTTTGTTCACAGAGCTGTTGATTGCTATAGAAGAAATATGAGACATGTAAGATGTTACACATGTAACAAGCTTGGACATATAGCTAAGGAATGCAGAAACAAAGTATGGGTGTCATACCAAAAGGAGAAAACATCATCATCACACTTGAAGATGTGGAAGAAGAAAGAAGCACAGTCAGAAAGAGGCAGCATAGCACAATATACAGACATAAAAGAATCAGAGGGAGCTGGAAGTGTAAAACTTCAATGTCCTAAATCTCATGCGCAAGTTTCTTAAAAGAGAAGTCACGTATATACGCGAGTTGGTTATGGCATAGTCACGTATATGATTGTAGGGACAAGTTCAAGAAAAGGATCAGTTATGATTTGGTTTATTTGCACTATTTGATAATGGTTACATTTTGCTGATGATGTGTGGAAATAACTTGATGGTTAGAAGTGTTTTGTTTCTAACTTGATAATGATGATGACTTGATACTTCTTGCTAATATGCTGATCAGGTCTGACAGTAAACAAGATGGCATAGGTTTAGGGGGGAGCATATGCTTTTAATGCATTGTTGGCATTATGGTTAATAGTCCTTGGTGATGATGCTTATATGGATAAATGACTCATCTTGTTATGATATGGTTATGAGTTGTTCAGATGATTCTTGGGGTTACATAGTTGATATTTAGATCAGATTTGTGGTTGATTCTCTAATGGTGCTTACATGGTGATCTTCATAAGGATAAGAAGAAGCACATAGCTTGAATTCACTTGATGATGAGTCTCTCATATGCTATTGTCGCCATATGCATAAAGATCATATATTGCAGGTTGTTCTTGGCACATATATGGATTTTTGGCTGGATACGTGGATGATTATTCAAAGTTGCATTGTTGGAGATATGATGATGATGAGTTCTTACCTATATGATGATAGGTTGCTTCGTGCATATGTTGATTGATGCAGACATTCCCTATTGATGATACTTGGTCCATGCAGATCTGGATGGCTATGGTGTTTCTCACATATGAGTTGATACAGACATATCTTGAAGATTCATGCACTAATACAAGTTGCTGGTGACAGGTGCTATGGAGCAGATCATACAGTGTCGCTGCTGATGTTTATCATGATCTTATTTAGGTGTTTAGTCTCTATTATAAATGTCATGTATATCATTCGATGTAGAGGACATATCAAGACTCATGATGTAATAGTGTGTCTCTATCTATTGTAGTCATTTGATGAAATATTTCAGTCATATCAAGGTCATGTAATGGCCTATGTTGGTTTCCCCACAATGCCTGGGATGAATGATGTTACTCTCTTATGTTATCATATGTAAACTTTTGATATATCACCATTGTGATGGGAGATAAATGTATGTATGAGTCTTTGGTAATAGGAAGGTCATTTATGATGTATAGAGTCATGTTCTTCTTGTAGAACATCTTTTTGCAGACCTTGCTTACTGTCAGGGGGAGCATGAACAGCACACTTCAGCAGAGCAGAGACTTCAGCATGTACTCAGAAGGAGCATGGACAGATTGGTGCACCATGGCATATACAAAGGGGGAGCTCATTAAGAGATTTCAGCAGGTACTCAGGGGGAGTATGGATAGTGGAAGTTATATCAAGGAAAGAGCATATCTTGGTCCGCCCTTTTCCCTTGATGTCAAAGGGGGAGAGTGAGTTGGTGTTGTTGCCATCAAGTCCAAAGTGGGAGATTGTTGGCATTATGATGCATGTGTTGTACTTGATGGCAACCCACTCATAGAAGAACAAATCACCTATATATAATCAGATGAATCTACAAGAAGAGATACCAGATGTGATAAAATACTGACAATACAAAGGAATCAGATGACGAGTCTTTAGTATGACAAGTTAGCTTTGCCATCAAGTCCAAAGGGGGAGATTGTTGGCATTATGAGACAAGTGTTGTCCTTGATGACAACTCATACAGGTGAAAGATCTTAGTGAAACAGGCTAGTAGCAAAGGTTGATGATCAGCCACTCAGAATGGAAGAAAATAGGAGGATCTCAGGTACACAGTTCAAAAGGTGTGGACCCACAGGTACGCAGTTCAGAAAGTTGCGGTCATGTCCGCAGGTTGTCCGAACAGAAGGTGCGGACCCCAGTGCATGCACTTCCATGCAGAGAAAAGCGCACGCATGTGAAAATCCTATGATGATCCATGGTATCTAGTCCGACATGTTTGATCCTATGGTTTTGGTCCATGGTATTGCATCCAAAGATATTGATCCCAAGTATTGGGTTCATGGTATTGTGTTATTATGGTTTTGGTCCATGGTATTGTGAAAGGATTGACTATACAAAAGGGAAGGAGATCATTTGTTATGAGGAATTTTGGGTTGAGTATCTTAAGGTGATCTAGATCTGAAATTCTTGTGATCGGTTGGTGAGTGATAGCTAGATCTAAATCAAGGAGATTTCTGTAAAACTGTTGATAAGTCACGATCTCATTGGCGCATGATCAGATCTATTGATCGGACTCAGTGTGGCACATTGGAGGACTATTAATTGGCCCTAATCATAGGTCCGCAGGTGATCCACAGCTCAGGTGCGGATGTACGCAGTGCAGTAGAAGGAGCAGGTGCGGAGGTATGCAGCATAGCAGAAGGCGCAGGTGCGGATACCCGCAGAGCAGCAGAAGGCACAAGTGCGGATACCCGCAGAGCAGCAGAAGGCGCAGGTGCGAATACCCGCAGATGTCCAGCGGTGAAGTTGCGGACCCTGCTTGAAATATGCTTTAACTACTTTTGACTATTCTGCAGGGTTCTGGGTGCATAATTGATGTCTGGTTACTGATATTGAGTTCTAATAATAGCATGATTTTGGTTGAATGGATCAAGTTCTTAATGACTTATCTTTATGTGATCTGATGTACTAGATTTGGTTGATAACTCACATATCGTTGTATATGTCTTGGTGTTTGGGTGATTCAAAAGATTGATTGATTCTAAAAGGAGATTGGGTGATTCATATGTACTTGAAGAATATTTGATGTTATTGGGTCCAGTATGAAAATTGGATGAAACGTGGCCTTTCAGATTATGTATTGTGCTTCAGGTGTATCCAGTATGAAAATTAATGAAAAGTGGTACCCGAAGAAGAGAATATTGTAGGCCGGCACCTACGTACTAGTATCTTATCTAGTACAAGAGCTAAGGGGGTGGTAGCTCCCTTCTAGTAGCAGTTGAAATCTTTGGAGCATTGTAGCAGGTAGCAGCCTGCGTACTAGTAAATGGATCGGCTAGTACAAGAACTATGGGGGTTGTATCTCTTTGCAGGTAGAAGCCTGCGTACTGGTATAAGATTGCACCAGTACAGAAATATTGTAAAAGGATTTTCTTATTAAGAAGAAGATTGAGATGACTTGTAGCAGGTGGTTTTCACCCACATTGGGTTTCCACCTTATATCATGGTGTTCATGTGTGTGACTTATGTGTGACGTTCTGTTCTATTTTATTGCATCTGTTTACTGTTAATATGATTGATAATGTTCTAATGCACTCATTAAGGATCATCTAACTGAATCATAAGAAGTTGTGGAAGTAGCATATATGAATCTGAATATGGAAATGGAAAAGTTTAATTGATGTGATAATACTGATTCACCCCCCGCTCTCAGTATTATTTCCAACAGGTTCGAATCTGATCTTGCTCTTTTTGCCTCTTTTGCCTCTTTGTCGCTTTGCTCAATTTTGCCTTCAAACTCCTTATCCGAGCCTTTGAACTCATGTTCTGTGCCCTGTAATGATAAACCATCCACCTCAATATGGTTTTGTCCCTGTCGGCCTTCTCTAACAGTCTCTCAAGGTGGATGTTGATGCACTCGAGCCAAGACTCACAGTCATTGTTAATCTCTTGCTCTAATGGAGTGAGCTCAATCCTCCTATGCTGGGAAGCTTGGTGATTCTCACGGATGTTTTGCAGCGCCATGATCTCATGCTAGTCCTCAAGCTGTTTGTTCCTCTACTACAAATACCTAATAATCCATTTGGCCCTCTCCAAATTGAGTGACAAGTCTTGAATCTCCGTTTTCTGCTCCTGGATGGTCCTCCTAAGTTTGTCACTCTCCACATTTGCATCATCATCATCAATGAGGATGAACTCGGCCTCCTGTTCACCTGATGGCCCCTCGTCATGCATGGGCCTCTTTCCCTTGTCCTATACCTATGTTGTCGATGTCGAAAGCGAGGCTCCTTCCACCCCGGGTGGAGATAACACTCGCTTTGCTGCTGCAAAAAAGTGCCTACTGCCTCTCTAATATGTGATGAATACTAGCATAGTAGTGGTCTCATGGCGCTCATACTGATGAGAAGGACCACCCATCTCATGCTCAGCCTCTGATAATACATGTGAAGTGCTGAAGAGGTCACGGGAGATGAAGTCATCCCAAGTAATGCCCTGCAATCCCAACTGATGGTCCACCAAAATCCGGATAAGAGCAAAGTGATAAACATTGTTAAGTTGCTGCTGAGCGGTCTTGTGCTGCATGAAGGTGTTCATCCTCTCTATGTTCCTGCAGATGAAAAATGGGAGGTTCATCATCCATACCCTGGTAAAATGCATGAGCAACCTGATGTGATAAGCATATAGACGAGAGAACCTCCCCTCACAGCTGAAGTATTTCATGATTAATTTCATGAGTGGAGCATATTCATCTTTCAAATATCTAAATGGAAAGACTCTTGTGAGCTGCCTCAAGAAACTGGCCTTAATGTAAGGCTCATAATGTTTCCTATCCACCTTCTATTTCTTGTGCCACTGTTCTCCAACATTTGGTATGACAGTTGCTAATGAGATAGTTTCAGGTGTCAGTGTGAAAGTGACCCCGGCCAAGATAGAGTGACCTCCATGTAAGTGAAGCACAAAAAGACGGGCCAACTCATGATGAACTCGAACATTAGCCACCCTTTGTAAAAACTCAAAACATGATAGATGCTGGAAACATGACATAGCAAGAGGACCGGCCTGTAGCTCTGTGAGGGTGGTTGGCTCATCCCTAACATGTTTGCCACTTTTGTGATGTCTCCTAGGAGCCTGTTCTTCCGAGGATGAATCACTTTGTGTTTCCATCTCATACTCCGATGAATGCTTAGATGCCATGATTGTTGTGTGTACTGTACTTGGACTACCTTTGATGATGGTATGAAACTAGGTGTTGTTGTGATATCTTCCACCAAGGGGAACAATGCAAAAAGGGAGTGTTAGGAGAGGAATAATATGATGGGAATAGGGGCTATGGGGAAAATGTTGTTTAGGGATATGTAGGGGGGTTTGGGGATTTTTATATGGTAGGGTTTTGGAGTGTTATGTTGATAAATAAGAGGAGGGGATAGGGAATAGGGTTTGGTAATATTTTAGGGTAGGGAAAATAGAGAAAAATGGGATAGGGAGGGAAGGGAACAATGGAAAGGAGTGAAACAATGAGAGGTGAAAGAGGAGCTTTGGCATCAATACCACAAGTTTGCAACTGTAGCAACCATGGCTTTGATGTTTTCTAGTGGTTGGTTTTATGAGTTTTTTTTTGCAATTATACATAGCCATGAACCACCATAACCTTCACAAAAATTTATGAGCAAGCACGATGTAGACCCTACCTGTCAATTGGAGAGGTTTCAAAGTGATTGATTGCAATTTTGGCATGATTTCGGGCCTTCACGGGTGTGCGCCGCGCAACAAACCCAGTGCGCCGCACCCTGTATATGCGTTGCGCCCTTGTATTTTTAACATTGTTGGGTCGTTCTCTGTGCGCCGCGTTCCCTATGTGCGCCGCGCCCCTCTGTGTGTGTGCCACGCTCTTGAAAATGACTCCAAACTCACCCAAATGTGTGCTAGCTCTCACAATGACTTTTGAATGCTTCTGTATAACCTTGAGTTGCACAATGACTTTGTTTGCTTGTGAAAATCCTTTATAAAGACATTGGGAGTCATGGGTTAAATTTTTGCTTCTTCAAAAACCCACTTTGCTAATGTTTCATTTTGGCTTTTTTCACTGAGTTAATGCAACACTGAATTTCACTTTTTCCCTTTGCATTTTTAGCTAGAATGATGAAATTTTCGCACTTATTTGCAAGGGTTGTATGAGAGGACATTTGGCCCAGGAAACCATGATTGCACTTGAAGAAATCAACTGGAGATTGTTTTGAAAATTTTCACAAATGTCACAACTGTTTGACTTTTCTTCAAATAGAGTTTTGAAGAACAGTCGTAATCTGTCAACATAACGATGAAACCTTTGAATCATAAACTTTGTAAGGGCCTCCCTCTGGCCTGCATGGCTTTATTGGACATGGTTGAAGACCAAATTGACTAATCCCTAGACCTAATGACTGAAAATGACTTTTGTCCATTAAAGGACCAAACCTTGACTGTCATGGACTTTAGTGATCATTGACAAAAGACGTAAGCTAGCAGGTGCCAGACATGAGGGGAAATGAATGACAAGACCATTTCCGTCAGATTATGGCATGCCCCTAGGGGAATGCAGCTGAGTGAATGGAGCGGGACTCCTAAAAATGAAATGCAAAAAGAGTCTTGATCTCTGATGGAGGACTAACAAGACGGACTCTAACACAAAGATTAAAATTATTTCTTTCAGTGAGTTATGGAAACAAGGTCCTTCATCAAGCACTACGTTATTTACAATAGTTGATTTTAGTAAGAAGCAAATACAATTGGTAGTTTAGAGTTGAAGAAGTTTTTTTTTTTTTTTTAATCTTAATTACAACAAAGAAACTATTCTCATTGTCAACGTGGAGAAAATACATCCAATTGACCAAATGTACCTTCATAGGCAAATAGGTGAAATGTTTTGTCATTCTTATACCAATTCAGTGGCTACTATGACAAAATTGGAGAAATTGTTGAAGAAAATCACTAATAAGATGAGATAGGAGAACACCTCTAAATATAATAAGGATCTTCGAAAACATGATTATTAAATTGGGAGCTGACCCAAACAATATCAATGCCATCTAAGCCCTCATGAAGATAAGGGATATTGATATACAAGTCCTTAGGAGAAAGTTGAACATGGTTGTTGTTGAACATGTTCAACCATACTAGTTAGAGGTATTCCCCAAGGAAAAAGATATACTCTTATCACTGGTTATTGAGTAGAATTAACAATTGGATCAGACAGAGAAACAAATAGAATAATATTGTTAAAGAAAGCACTAGAAAAACGATCTTTGATACTCCTATTGAAACACAACAACCAAAAATTGAAAATTTGATTGAGGTAATGTCTTCACTAAACCTAAAGGATCAAGAAATTGATAATTTGAAGAAGGAATTAAAAGATAAATAAATTTCTCTTAATAGTGCAACTAAAGAGAAGAACATCCTTTTAAGTCAAATTGAATGGTTTAAAACTCAATTAGTAGTTACTAAGTCTCTAGTTGAAGGAATGCAAATTTTATGGGATGACATTATTGGTTATGTCTCTAACATCTAGGAATTTTTTCAGGTAAAAGGTGAAGAGGAAATGTTGTTTTAGCTAGCTAGCAGAGTTACACAACAAATCTAGGAGAAATTAGGGTGCAAGCCATCCTTAGTCAACAATATTTCAAAAATTTTAAATTCTAGACATAAGGAGGAGTTAAGGGAAATATATATCAGTGGTAGAGCTAGTTTGATTATAGAGACTAAGAAAGTCCAAATAATATTTTTCAACGTGTAATAGAAAGATGCAGATAAGTTCAAAATGATTTGGATCATTTTAACACCAAATTTAACATCATGAGGGAATTAGGACTGCTTACATCCTGGGCAACACAAAATAAATTGATGTAATGGGAGGCCTACGATAAACTCTTAATTGAATGCAAAGGGGGTGACAATAAATTTGTAGATTTAAAATGTCCACTAGATGGTAAAGAACTCATCAACAAATGTTGGGCATGGAATCCCCCCAAGGCATGTTTTGGGGCTCAAAGCCCAAGTTTTGACCGAATATTGTTGTAAAGCTCCGCAAATTGTGGGCACGAGGTGAAAAAGTTTGATAGAGTCATAGGGTTGTCCGACCTAGTTTTGTAATGTAATGTCGGCTGGATAGACCTACCCATGGTCCACAGACCATGGGATTGTATAAATAGAGCGATGCTCTAAGTGTAAAAGCGGAGAAGGAAAAAGTAGGAAAAAGTCTAAGAGATTAAGTCACAAGTTGAAGTGTGTCTTTGGGTCGTAGAGTAGGAGAAATCTCTACAGCTAAGTGCGTAGAGGCCTAATAGTCCGCAGCTAAGTGCGTAGACCCCTGTAGCTGAGTGCGCAGGGAAGTCAAGTCGGTTATCGAGGAAGGATTTAACAAAGAGAAGTTTTGTTATAATTATGTGTATCTGTTCTTAGGTTAATGAATGATTGATATAATTTTCAAATATATTCTTTAGTTACTGTGTGCACCTGTATGAATGGTTTATATTGTTAAGTATACTTAAAGCACTCAAGTAGGCAAAGCTAATTAACTAACATTGGAATACTAGTAAGGTCTTGGGTAATAACACAGAGTGTGACGTTCAACCCCTAGGTAGGGCTATGCGGAGGCAGTATATCAGGCTGCGAAGTACGGGAAAGTGCATGAATAAACCTACACGCATGGTCAAACTACGAACCACTTGAACTCATCAGACATCTCCAGGGTGTAGAAACCTGGCTCTAGCACCCTCCCATACTACCTCGGGTGAGACCTCAGTCCGTGCTCTGTGGACTATTGACGAAAGGGTCAGTGGTACAAGGATTTGTTTGGCTAAATTAACTTTGAACCTGGGTCAGGCCCCAATAAGCCAATAAATGGTTCCGTTGCTGGGACCGGGACCTGCATAGAGATATCTGATGTCATATCATTGGAATTTGACAAAGAAAGGAATTGAAGAGTGGTTGGACAGAAATATTCACGAGTTCACGGCACAGGAAAACAGGAATCTGTGATTATTGAAGGAAGAGTGGTTAGCTTGTTACTTATATATGGAAATCCACGAAAATTTATTTGCATCCTTCCCCTCTGAGTTGTACGAGTGGATCATGAAGCTAGCAGCTAGTCAAGGAAGGTGTAGGCTCGACAAACCTATTGTATGGACTCCAGAGTTGGTGTGCAGACTGGAAGCATCAGAAGATAAGATTGCACGCGTTGTGGATCACTGTCTCGATCGAATTATAGGAGGATTTATCATTGACTTTACGGTAGATACTTCAGTCAGCTATAGCGAGGTGGAATGACGCTTCCTCAAAGGACTACGAGGTAAGTATGTTAATTATTTGAACACGTGGATTAAAATGTTACAGTGTGAAAAGCAGGTTATGCGAATAAATTGATGTTTGGGGCTACACAAAGTGGGAGGATCTACAGAAACGAAGGTAGCGCAGAACTAGAAACTAGCCCCTTGATTTCACCTCTACGAGAAAGCAAGGAAGAGATTGTGAAGGTTTCACTAAGAAGTGCAATCAGTTTGATAAAGTAACGAATTCCACGCATACCACCCCCACCTACACCACCACCAGTTTCACCATATTCACCCCTGACTTCGCCCACACCACCTCCGCCACCACCACAGTTCAATGTTCCAAGCGCGATAAAGTTTTCGGTGTTCAAAGGAGTAGGGAATGAAGATCCGGACCAGTTTTGGTTCGTGGTAAGGGTTGTATGGGAAGCACAAGGAGTCAAAAATGACCATATAAATAAAGAAAAGCTGGTCAGTTATCTGTAGGATTGCGCACTGACTTGGTACATTAAGCATTCCAATGAAAATCCAAATGCAAGGATCACAGATATTCAAGTTGTGCTAAACAAGGAATTTAGTAGGCCAAAATCAGAGACATAATCGATCATTGGATTTAAGGAAATCATGATGGTTCTAGGCGAGACCCCCTGGGAGCTAGATCAGACACTGAAGTGTACAATTTGTGAAGCCAATATGACCTTAACAAATGGGAAACACCACGCATGGTTTGCAGCATCGCTAATGCTGCATCTAAGGAATGCGTTGTCACAGCGGAAGCTAACCACTCAGGTTGAGGCCTTGGAGATCGCGATGAGACTGCATGAGACCCCGATACAAGATCCTAACTTAGGAGTTCAACAGATCCATGCATAGTTGGAAAACTTGTGCCTTGAGATGTAGAGTTTGAAACAAGATAGGACGCCTCGCCTAGAAGCGTGCGAGGTATGGTGCGTAAAGTGCAAAGGCCAGGGACATCATAAGGACCATTGTCCAGTCTTCATGAACTACCTGGTGGGAGGAGGGCCAATGCCATTGAGACTGGAGGCACAAGCAGGACCAAGTGCGGTGCCTCCATTATGGTGCGTGATTTATCAGATAAGAGGGAAGCATGCTATAAATAACTTCCATCTATTACAAAAGTATACACAAACTTCCCAACAATTTTTCTGTAATTTCTGCAGGTTAGTAGGCCATGATGAGCGTACCTGTAGAAGTTATTAACTAATGATGGGTTGGACTCCTATCTATAGAGTTTAGACCAAAACACAGGCCCTTGATCAAAATGCAGGGATGGTGTGCATTGGGTTTCAGGGGCACGAATGAGGTCGAGGTGGAATGGGAATAGGAAGAGGTCGCGACCAACTGATATGTTACAATTGCAAAGGGCTAGGGAATTATGCCTGCGATTGTACAAATCCAACGAGACCATCATGCTTATATTGTACCTAGTTTTATCATGAGATGGAGGATTGTCCCACACTAATAGTGAGGTTGCGAGATAAAGGAGCACTCCAACCTCCCCCGACTCAGAACTTGCAAATGATGAGGTTTGAGCCACGCGAAGAAAACCCAAATGTAAATATCATGCTCTGAAGTGGTATCACAATAGGAGATGACAAAGGCAAGTAGCTTGAAGAGAGTGCCTAGGTTCACAAGGCTCCAATAAAGGAACCAGAATTTGATTTAGAGCGCGCTAAGGAGACATTCATGGAAGCTAAGAAGAGCTTCGCGGATGCCTCCACTTCAGGAAGTAAAGGCAACCTGGAACCGGAAATGGGCCCATCAATGCTCACTAAATTTTTTGATACATGCATGAAGCTGTTACATGACAACAAAGCTGTGAAGGGGCTACAAGAACTCATCACTAGATGTGCTGGAACCACATTAGGAGAACCCTGCGTAGTCCGAAAGCTTGAGAAGAACACAACGCGAACAGGAAGAGATATGGGATTGACCGCACAGATCGGGAAATATGAAATGGATCAAGTTATTTTGGATCTAGGATCAGACAAAAACGTCCTGCCAAAGCAGACATGGGAGCGCATGGGCAGGCCCACGCTGCAATGGTCTCCTATTCAATTATGAATGGAAAACCAGCAAAAGATCCTACCTATGGGAAGATTGCAGGGAATAACAATAGATATCAAAGGTGTGAGCACACTTGTATATTTCGAAGTGATAGAGATTGTTGATAACAACAATCCGTATCCCACGCTACTAGGAATATATTGGGCCACTGACATGAATGGAGTGATAAATCTAAAGAAGCGCAAGATGATTTTCGAGAAAAAGTCACTGCGCATAATGGTACCTTTAGACCCTACGGAAGGATCATGCTACACAAAGCCAGTGTGCGACTATGATAGTGACGATGATCTAGACTGTATCTACAAGATAACCATGCGGGAGCAGGACTGGGTGAATCCAACAACAGATGGCAGACTCTCGTGGAAGCGCGAAAGATCCTACACTTGAGATTTGGACGAGGAAATAGAATGATGGTAGAACTAGTTACATGAGGTAACCACGCTCTACTGTAACATGATGACAAGGTCGTTGCACTGCATGACAATTGAGGTAATAGATTTTCCTGTGTACGATGGCTTGAGCGAGGTGGATGATTTCCTGAACAAATTTGAAAGAGAAGTATCAGAATAGAAACGTTTCGACGCTCTGAAATGGGTATTGCACGCTACGCCCACAAGATGGTGGGGTATGCATCAAAGAAGTTTTGAGGATTGACGCGAATGTAGAAGGATGATGCAAATGTGGTTTGGGATGCCTCAGATGTGGCTAATAGACAAGTATGACAGATAGGATGATCCATGTGCACACCTAACGAAAGGACCAAGGTCTATGGGGAAGAGCCACAACTTGAGTGGGTGCACCTGTTCTATCATACCCTGGATATCATACCCATGAATTGGTATACTGAGACGAAGCTCTGCCATGGCATGAGTGAATGGGATATCTTGCGTGAAGGATTCTTGTTAACCTTCATGTTTGAGGATCGTTGGTGGGATACTGTTGATGACGTGATACAAGAAGTAAAAGTAGCTATCCTTAGAATAACCCTGGAGCCAATGGAAGTGCTTCAGCCAAAATGGGCGACCCAGCTAAGCTGCGTGTTGGAGTGTTACAATGTAAATATTGAGGAGGATGATGAATATCCATGAAAAATTAACATTGTAGGAACTGAAGGCTATCACGAGGTTCAAGGACCATTGATTGAAGATCCTAACATCACTGCACCAGTAAAAACGAAGTAAGTAAACATTGGGATGGAGGCCGAACCGAAGTATGCAACACTTGGTGACTATTGGGATGATGCCATAGTGGATAAGGTGACTGAGTTACTCTGCGAGTACCAAGACTTATTCTCGACCAAGATTACAGACTTAAAGGTGATCATTGGCGATTTAGGGATGATGAAGATCACCCTAAAACTTGACGTGAAGCCGGTTAAGCAGAGGCCTTATTGCTTGAATCTGAAGTATAAGGAAAAGGTCTGCATAGAACTAGACAAAATGCTCGTAGCCAGAATTATTGAGCCGGTGGAAGAAACCGACATGGTAAGCCCTATGGTAGTGCAATAGAAAAAGCAGAAGGGCAAGATAAGAATATGCATGGACCTCAGGAAGTTGAATGACGCCTGTGTACATGACCCATCCCGACCCCATTCACAGATGAAGTATTAGAAAATGTCAGTGGGTAAGAATCATATTCTTCCACTAATGGGTTATAAGGGTACCAAAAAATCAAAATCGCATCGGAAGATAGGAGCAAGACCACCTTCACCACTAAATGAGGCTTCTTTCAATACATTGTCATGCCATTTGGGTTAAAAAATGTGCCATCCATCTTTTCACACATAGTTGTTGCCGCCTTCAAAGAATATATCCACAGATTCCTGGAGGTCTATCTGGATGATTGGATTGTATTTGGATTAGTTAAGCATCACGTAGCAAGCTTATGCTTGATGCTGGATACTTTCTGATGACACCAAATTGCACTGAACCTTAAGAAGTGTACGTTCCTCGTTCCCTTTGGGAACCTACTAGGACATGTGGTCTGAAAATAGGGACTAATGGTAGACCCCGTGAAGATTGCAGTAATTCTGAATTTGGAAGCACTACAAAGTGTCAAACAGTTGCACGCTACCTTAAGACACACAAGGTACTATAGGAAGTCCATCAAAAGCTATGCCCAGATCACCGTGCCGATGGAGAAACTATTGAAAAAGGATATCACGTTTTGCTGGAATGATGATTGCATGAAGAGCCTAGATATCCTAAAGGGGAAATTGGCCTCTGCTTCAATCCTGGTCTTCCCAAAATGGGATGTGGAGTTTCATGTCCATGTTGATGCGTCATGTCTTGCGCTAGGAGCGGTGCTCACACAAGAGGGCGGAGAGGAATTGGATCACCTTATCGTGTTTGCAAGTCATTGATTGTCCAAAGCTGAAAAGAACTATTCCACAACTAAGCACGAGGGATTGGCTATGGTGTAGGCACTCCAAAACTATTGGCACTATTTTCTAGGAGGACATTTCAAGATGTATACAGACCATTTCGCACTAAAGTACTTGGTCAATAAGCCTGTGTTGCGGGGGCGCATATGTAGGTGGCTCTTATTGTTCCAAGAGTATGACTTTGAGGTCATGGTAAAACCTAGACGCCTGAACGTAGGACCGGATCACTTGTCACGTATTAAGACGAGTGAGGAGCCTACTAGTTTGGAGGAAGGATTACCTGATGCACAAGTCTTTGTTGTGCGCATCATGAAAAAACACTTCGAAGATATAATCCACTTTTTGACAACAAGGACTGCGCTAAAGGAATACTCCGTCCAACAAAAGAAGGAATTGGTGGTGTGTGCGGTGGATTTTTCTGTCATCACGGGGCACCTATACAAAATCGGAAATGATGAGATATTGCAAAGGTACGTACCTGAATTTGAACGAAGTTAGATCCTTGTAGAAGCACATGGGGCTACTACACGAGTACACTATGCAGGACGAGTAACCACACAAAATATTCTCCGTGTAGGGTTGTGGTGGCCAACCCTTCATCAAGATTCAAAAGCACACTGTAGGGCCTGCGATATATGTCAAAGGACTGGTAAACCATCACAAAGGGAAGGGATGCTACAACCCTTCGAAAAGTGGGCAATCGACTTTTTCGGACCTATCAAACCCTAGGGAAAAATGGGGGCACGATCTATCATCCCTGCGATGGAGTACCTGACGTGCTGGGCATAAGCACAACTGGTCAAAGACTACACAGCCACTACAATTGTGAAGTTTTTGTTTGAACATGTGTTTTCCTGATTTGGCTATCCGAAAATCTTACTGAGTGATCACAGTACACATTTCCTGAATGAAACCATCATTTCCCTCACAAAAGAGTTCCACGTGTATCACCAGAAAAGCGCATTGTATCACCCACAAGCCAAGGGGATAGTAGAAGCATTCAACAAAATATTAGAGATTGCGCTAAACAAAGTATGAAATGCACAACAAAGTGATTGGGACCAGTGCGTACCTATAGTACTATGGGCTTATAGGACGACGTGCAAGAAACTGACGGGACAAACACCATTCCGATTAGTTTATGACGTGGAAGTTGTCATGCCAATGGAGTATATTGTACCTTGTCTGTGCATAACAGTGCTGACAGGTATGATGAGCTGCGAAGCCCTAGAAGAAAGGCTTGCGCAGTTGGAATAACTTGAGGAGGAACGGTTCCTAGCCAGCTTTCATCAACAGGTGCAAAAGCAACGTGAGAAGGCCTGACACGATCACCATATTAAGTTGCGCACATTCAAGGTAAATGATTTAGTGTTGTTGTATGAAAGTAAGTTTGATAAGTTCCCTGGAAAGTTCAGAATGCATTGGTTGGGACCATACGTTATTAAGGAGGTTACAGAGGGAGGCGTGATCTAGCTAGTCAAACTAAATGGAGAACCTTTCCCAAGTGAAGTGAATGGTAGCTGCTTGAAGCCCTACACGGGTGGGTTGGCTATCTGACTAGCTGGCAGAAACACAGTCTTCGCACTCTAAGGATCTGGACAAAGGCATGGGACTATAAAAATATGCAACAGATACCAATATAGATATAGAAAAGCACTCCTGGCACAGAAATCTTGGAACAACATATGCAGTAGATCCAGCAAGCAGTAGTTCAGTGCATTGCTGACCTCTGTGTAGTTCGAGAACAATCGGCGGGACTCCATGCAAAGATTTTCGCACTGATAGAGTGACTCGAGGGCGAGTCACGATGTTTGTGTTGGGGGCATGTTGGGCAGGGAATCCCCCCAAGGCATGTTTTCGGTCTCAAAGCCCAAGTTTTGACCGAATCTTGTTGTAAAGCTCCGCGAATTACGAGTGCAGCGTGCAAAAGTATTATAGAGTCATAGGTTTGTACGCCCTAGTTTTGTAATGTAATGTTGGCTGGATAGACCTACCCATGGTCTGCAGACCATGGGATTGTATAAATAGAGCGAGGCTCTAAGTGTAAAAGGGGAGAAGGAAAAATTAGGAAAAAGTCTAAGAGATTAAGTTGTAAGTTGAAGTGTGTATTTGGGTCATAGAGTAGGAGAAGGCTCTACAGTTTAGTGCTTAGAGGCCTAATAGTCTGCAACTGAGTGCACGGAACCCTGCAGCTGAGTGCGCAGGGCAAAGTCGAGTCTGTAACCAAGGAATTAATAAAGAGAATTTTTGTTATAATTTTGTGTATCTGTTCTTGGGTTAATGAATGATCGATATAATTTGCATATATATTGTTTATTTACTGTGCGCACCTGTATGAATGGTTTATATTGTTAAGTATACTTAAATCACTCAAGTAGGAAAAGATAATTAACTAACGTTGGAATACAAGTAAGGTCTTGGGTAATAATGTAGAGCGCGATGTTCAGCCCCTAGGTAGGGTTGCGTGAATGCAATATATCAGGATGCGAAGTACGGGAAAGTGCGCGAAGAAACCTACGCGCAGGGTCAAACCGCAAACCACTTGAACTCATTAGACATCTCCACAATGCGGAAACCTGGTTCTAGCACCCTCCCATAATACTTCAGGTGAGACCTCAATCTGTGCTCCACGGACTATTGCCGAAAGGGCTAGTAGTACCAGGATTTGTTAACGTTGAACCTGGGTTAGGCCCCAATAAGCCAACAACAAATTAATGAGTGATTTCTACATCCACTGCCATATCAGACACATGTTTCGAGTTTCTCTTACTTATTATAAATGCTCAGATTTGGTTGTAGCATATAGGAAGATGAAAACTTTTAGTTATCTAGTTGGTAAAAATTAGGACATATTAGTTGCAATCATTCCTCGTATATCTTAATTGCAGCAATAAGTTCCAAATAAAGATACACAACTTGAACTTTTGCTTCAATTTGTAATAGAGTGTTTATTTTCTATTTGTCAATTTTAGTTTTGTAATTTTTCATTAAAAAATTGTTATTGTGGAAAATTTTTCTATAAATTGTAAAAACAACTCGAGGGAGGGTTGGATTTTGTAATAAAAGAATACTTTTGTATATATTTTATGTAAGCTTCAAGTTTGAGATTTAATCAGAGGATTCACATTTTGGTTCATGGTAGCATGTTTTTCTCTGTCAGTATTTTTCAGCCGTTCTTTTCTATTCTTCAGTGCAAAGGAAGATTGCCCATAAATATTAAAGAGGGAAGATTAAGGATTGATCTCCCTTATTTCCCTGGTAGGGTTATGATCTTTATGAGTATTTGATGTTTTTATTTTGTTAATTCATTCCTCAAAATTTTTGAACTAGTTTGTATGATTTTGGTTATTCATAGCTTTGTTTTGTTAAACATTTGGGAGTATTACAATAACATTTTCTACATGTATTGTATTAATAAAGTTTATTTAAGATGAGTAAATTAATTATTTGGTACAATCTTAATATCTTCTTCCATTTCTGTTAAGCTAAGAGATCTACAATAATCAAAGGCCTATCCTTTGATTAATATTGAAAAAGAGGTTCCAAATTTTATTAGCAAAGTTTATTGAATCCAAAAGCCACCAACCCCTTTATAAAACAAAATCCCCATAGTTTGTTTCCTTGGCATAGTTTCCTAGCCAAAGACTGTCTACAAGGACTAGAAACAATTTAAGGTATCCAAGCCCTTAATTGATGATATTCTAGAAACATTGTAGGGCATGAAATTAATCAAGAAAATGTACTTGAAGTCCATTTATCACTAGATACCAATTGATACACAAGATGTGTGGAAGACATCATTCAATGTTTAGGATGGGGTGTATGAGTAGCTGGAATAATATTTTTTCCTTACCAAAGTAGCATTAGTTTTCATGCATCAATGCCATATGCATGATGTTTTCAACCATACATAATTTGTGGTTTATGCTGATAGTGATATAATTTTAGTAGGACATCGAATGGACACTTTGATCACATTTCATTGGCTATAAGACATCTTATAATCACAAGTTTTATCCTAGCTTAGACAAATGTACATTCACTGTGAGATGTATGATGCAACTTCGTTTCATAATAGAAAATATCAATGTGCACAAAAATATGCAAAAGGTAGAGGTTATTATTGAGAAATTGATAGGGGAAACAGTTAGGGTGATTTCTCTTTACTCGATAATTTCTTGTGAAGTTATGTTGGCTTCTTTTAATTTGTTATATTATGTCCATGAAACAATTACCAAAACCATAAACCATGAAGATCACAAAGAGATAATGAACACAAGATGTAGACTCCAAGCCAAGGCAAAACCCCTCCAAGTGGAAACATTACGGGAATTTTGAGGTCTAAAATGGGCCTCCTAAGGAAATTATAAAATAATGGTGGAAATAATAAAATAAGATTAGATTACATCATCAAATTTTAAAGGGAAAAAAGAAAGAACTATTTTTTCAACTCGTTTTTCAACTTATCCCCCTATGTGTTTACTCAAATTTTGAGCATGAACACTCGTTGGATGCAAAATTTGATTCCTCATCCAAGGAGTACCAATGTTGCATACTTTCGATGGACCCTACAACACAAAAAATGAGAAATACATGAAAAACGTTATTGCAATCACATTTTTTCATGTATTTCTCATTTCCCTTGTAGCAAGGTCTATTGAAAGTATGCAACATCGGTACTCCTTGGATGAAAAATTAAATTTTTCATCCAATGAGTACTCACGCTCGAAATTTGAGTAAAACATTAGGGAGATAAGTTTAAAATACGAGTTGAAAAAGTAGTTATATTATTTTATTAAATTTTTTATCTTTTTACTTTTTTACTCCAAAATTGGTGAATCATCCCCCATGGTTGACATCATCATACTTAATTCTATTGGTTCTTATAAAATTTATTTTGGTTTTACATTTTTCTTAGGAGGCCCATTTTAGACTTCAAAATTCCCCCTAATGAGCCATAAAATTCTTCTCTTCTTATAAAATCAGATCAAATGAGAAATCCAAGGCCTAAACAATAAGACCAAGACTTGCAACAAGAACCAATTCATCCCTCCTAATCTCTTCTAAAAATTCAAAGTCTACTCAAGTGAACTAAGTCAAATCCTTTCAAAACTACTCCAAAATTAAAATTTCGGCCCCCAACAATAAAATTTCAAACATGCAGTAGATCTGCAATTTCAACCCCTGTAGCAGCTCCAAAAAATTCACACATGTGAATAAATTAAGGGAGAAACTTTGATTTTCTTCCTCCTTAGTCTTGACTTTCTTTATCTCGAGTTCTTGCTTTTCTTCTCTTAAATGTATCTCTTCTTGGCTCAAAAATCGAACTTGCTTTTCTTTTTTCCAAATTAGGCTGAACTATCCTCTATTTATACACATCTAGGAGGTGAAATTACCCCTTCTAGTTCTGACTTGAAGAGGCAAGTATGACTTAGTCTTATGGGTACAAATATTACATTTTTGACTCAAATAAATTTATTTTTCCACTTTCTTTTCAAATTCCAAAGGGGACTTGACTATAATACAATATTTTGAATTATGACAAATATTCTTTTGACTCAATAAACCCTATAAGCATGAAGAACATTCTTGACCTAGATGACAAATCAAATTGAGCATGTAATCTATTCTTATAAAACAATATTTCTTTTCCTCTTTCGATTTTTACATGAAATATACAATAACATAAGTATAATAACAATTATGAAGACCAAACCTAGTTACATTTTTTAACACTCCATCCTAACTAGGGAGGTATTCATAAGTCCATAATAGGTACATGGATACTCTCAAATTGAAATATTCTCATAAGAAGAGTTTGATTGGTAATTCATATTTTTAAGCATCAACATTATAACCAAGATTGTCAAATAGAAACATAATAAGGCATTTTGACTAACAAGATATAATTCTCCACAAGATTTGAGCACAATGTTGGGAGGCATACATATCGACACCTCATCCCCTCAAGGCACATACCCCATATGTATGTTCACTATTTATGTCCTTCCAGGATTATTCTTATCTTGGATTTATAATCCTGAAAGAATATGGGTCCTCTTCAATCACTCTTATCTTGCATAGCTTGTTATATCTTCAAAGAGTGTTGTTCCAATGGAATACTTCCTATCTTGGATTTCCAATCCTCAAGGAGTATTAATCCCAGGTGCTTATCCAATCCTCCATTCTCCTTCCTAATGTGATATGCTAGTGGTATAATGGTTAGTCCTAACCTAGTCCATGACATATATGTAGAATATGGTGTCCACCATCTCTCCCTCTCAACCAGGGAGGAGTTCCTTACTCCTTATCAAATATGAAGGATATTTTTTTCTCCCTCTCAAACAGGGAAATTTTATCATTCTTAGTTAATTTCAAACATATGCTTAATTATTTTTTATTTCAGTAGATACTTTTTCTTCCATGGAGACCATAATAGCATTTGCAAGGGCTCCCATATCTCATCATCATATCATACCTGAGCTTCGACCTTCCTGGATGTTGTGGAGCCAAAATCTTTCTCGTTCTTCCTTTGTGACAAGGTCCTTGCCATTGATGTTTTTCCTCACTTTCCATCAAACATTACTTATAATATTTTCATCATCAATGGTATCTACGCAAATCAATCAAGGTAGAGCTAGTCATAACTTCCTTTTTCCATCGGGAAAGTGAATATCATTGGATCTAACATGAACAACAAGATATCTTGTGATATTCTACCTTTCCTTCCTTCTTGGTATACACATTTCTTTCATCAATACTTTTAAGCCAAAATCAATGTTGTCCACTCAATCTATGTATTGAGTTTGAACTAGACAATTGTAGATATATTATCTCAACTTCTATCTTTCTAATTTGTACTTCCATAATATGTCCTTCCAGGTAGCCAAGTCACATCTTAAATAAATCATCAATATGAAATTATCAAAATTAGAGTTACGAGTCATGATATCTTTTAAGATGTCATATTCTGCTACTAGATCCCCTTAATATCAACATCCTTTTTCATAGTCATTTTTCATGTTTAAAGCCTTCTTAGTTCTTCTTGCCTTTCAAACATCAATTATTGTGTTCATGGAGTGAACGCATTGACAAAATTCAAGATCATATCCATCAAATTTTATGAAAATTCTTTCTGAAGTTATCCATTGTGCTTCAAGAGACCATATTTGATGTTTTTAAGCTTCATCATGTGTTATGCCTACCTATCATGCTTCTATATACATGGAAGAGTTCTTTCTTATCCATCATGCTTCTATGTGTTGAGAAATTAAACGAAAGAGTTTTGTTGTATCCAATCTTATCCAAAACATATCATGCTTGTGCTTCTAAGCATATTTTTGCAACACGCTCTTCTTGCAATATTACCGAAGACATGAATTCTACTTCCTAATGATAAGTTGTTAAATACATACATACCTCTTCCTTTATTCTTTCCATCTAATATTCTTCCTTTTGAACGAGTTGTATATATCTTTTAGGACAATGTCTAGAATGATGTTTAAAATTAAATTTATTCTCTAATATGAAAAGTGCTCAATCATATCTTCATGTTGCACCTTTATTATATTCATAGATGTGAGCTTCTTGGATGCTAGCTTCCATAATTTTAGTGGATTTTTTTTTCATTACAAAGATTCTTTCACATAGTGAATATTCTTCATAATTACTATCAAGGATCCTTATTATCCTTTATACCTAGTAGACTACATTTATAATGATGTGAATGCCAAAAATTAACTGCATGAATGGTGGAGTGTTGGATGGTCCAAAATAGTTTATCTTTGTTTGATGACTACTACCAATGAGATGCAATTGATGGTGTAGACTCTAATCCTTCCAATGCTTTATGATTCTTTGCATGATGCCATGATCCAAAAACCAATCTTATCCTACAAATATAACTATACATGCTACTATAACTACCATCTTCTAATGAAAAATAAAATATACTATAAGCAGACCTGATAGAGGGGGAAATACATCAATAATATAGATCCTTGATGTCTTCATTCTTCGATTTCTTTTCAGGTTCTTCATTTTCTTCAGTTGTATGTTCTCCACTTCTTTCTTTCCTCTTATTTCTCTTCCTATTTTTAGGATCTTTAGGGAAATATATGTTGAAGTGTCCACATTTATAGCATCCAAAGCACTTCACTTTGGACATATCTTGATTTCTTCATGGCTCATTGTTTTTGTTCCTTTGAAAAGGTTCAAACTTTCCAAACTTCCCTTTCTTCTTCTTTACTTTAGTAGAAAAATCTTGGGACTTTTCATTTGGTTAAGTGTCATCCTTTTCTTTCAATATTTTCTCTTCTATCATACACAAGGACCATATCTCATCAGGGTTCAAAGTGTTTTTTCTTGAATAGACAGTTGCCACAAAAGTACTCCATTCAAGAGGTAATGCATTGAGTATACAATTTTATTAGTTGAAAATCAGAAACAACTTCTCTAAGCCCTTGTAATTGATCCCTTAATTGTGATACTTTTAAGAGATATGAGGTAAAGTCTTCATGCTTTAATAACATGGTATTTTAAAGCTTATTTCTTAGAGATATATTCTGACCTATAGTTCTAATCGAATGCAATTTTACCAATTTGTAATATAATTCTTTAGATGTGCCCAAATATGCAACAAAAGGAATGAGATGATCCTTGATATATTAAATGAGAATCCTTTGAGCCCTCACTTCTCCTTTCATGTACTTGGCCAATTCTTAAGAACATGATCCATGACTTCATTTTCTACAAGTATCAAGTATATTCTTTTCTTCCATGCTTGAAAGTTTGTTGAACCATCAAGCTTATTTCCGTCCTTACAAAAAGAAGTCATTTGATTTCAAGATTTATCCATAGAGAATAATGTAGTACTTACTTGATATAAGAGTGTATAGCTTGATGAAGAGATATTCAAATACCTTGATGCTCTCAACACTTCCAAGAGGATTTGTAATATGTCTTAGAATGATGACTTCTAGGATGTCTGAAACAATAGTGACTTCAAGTTGCTTCAACGAGTTAGATGATGTTCCCCAGATTCTTGATGCTTCCTTGTTTGATGCCTTCTATGAAGATATCTTTGTTGTGTGATGCTTTTTTATCATTTCAATTGTGTTGGGAGAATCGAAAAAATCCTCCTCATCAAACCAATCAGAATCACTGTGGTCATGTCCCCTAGACTAAATATTTCAACAAAAGTAAAGTTATTTTTATTATTTAAACAAATAATGAATTTCACGTTTAATGTAAATCAAAATTGTTAATCGTTTACCTATTCTAACTATACTAGAGCTTTTCCATGATCATCATGCCACATTATAATATTTTTGTTGGCTTAATAAATACATAATAAATTAGATGAAGACCAAATTTGGACTCTCATTAGTTGGATCATATATAACAATTATTATGAGAAACTTAGCCATAGATTCATTTATTTACCTCTCAAAAATACAAAATGACAATAGAAATTCAGTCATACGATGTTCATTGGCCATGAAATTTTGATACATACCACCCCCATAATATAAATGTTGACTGTATCTATTCAATTCAAGTTGTAATTGATCAACAACTCTTCTCCTGTAGCTATTGATTTTATTGCGCATACAAATACACGGTTTCCTTCACATCCCTCAAATATGCAATTGGGTTGCTTATTTATTGTCGTGAGTAGTGTATTGTTTATAAGTCCTTCAATATTACCTGATGCTTTTGGCCTTCTGCCAGTTTAAATAGACACTCTTTTATTTTTATTGTTGTCTCTTAGCTGAATATAATTTGTAGCCACTCCATTTTGCTGCATACCTCACGTGTATTATACCAACCACATCCAAATTTTGTAATTGTATTAGGGTCTGACATGCTTTATTAATTCATTTAATCCACCATCACAAAACTTTATTCCATCCATGGAAAATAGTCCCAAACCATGTAACAATGATAGGGAAATGCAATATATTCTCTTGTTGATTGAAAAATCAGTGTTTACTTGAGGAAGGTCCTTATATACCCATTGTTTAACTAGATGTTTGTACATCAAGGGAACCTTGATGTTGTCTATGCTCTCAGCATCATAAGAACTTGACCCCCCTTCAGTAAGAAACAAATCCACGTGTTTACATAATTTTCTTATGATCTTCTCAACTTTATTTGATCTCTGTCTTTTATGCATAATAGATATCTGACCTTCCTCCACTCTACCTAAACTTCCTTCACTCAATGAAGATATATTTGACTGTTGCCTATTTGGTTGTACCTATAGTCCATTAAATGATAGAATCAGTTAGTGAATTAATGACTTGTAACATGTATCTTATTTCTATCCAAAGAACTTTGAATATACTTCAAGGTGGTTATCAAGTTGGAAGAAATATAAGAGAACCTCATTTATTCACAATATGGTTCATCATAGATTTGATATGTATGTAAGTTGTTTTTCCAAGCATATGTATGTTTTGCCAAGAGCATGAGGAAAAATATGTAGCTCTACAGATTTGTTTATTGGATATCATTACGCAAAGGAAGTATGGGCAACATATTTAACATTGTTGAATGGAACATGAAAATGGGAAGGGAACTCCTTACTAGAAGTATTCAAAAGAAGATAAGGATGCATTTAAAAATAGATCTTTCCCAATTACTATTAGCTAGGATATATGCAGGTCTAGAAATGAGATTAGTTTTAAATATGCCCCATTCTCTCTAGTAAAGTATATTGGAGTAAAATTCTACTATGAAGAATACATAGACACTGAGAAGAACAAGAAAAAACATCAAATTAATCCTTTTATGAGTGATGATTCTTTCCCATGTAGCTTCTTTGATGGTGCTTCCCTATAAAATTAGGGTAAATATGGTGCATGGGATTGTATTTATTTTATTTCCTCTCATTATATCTCTTTTTCCTTAGATTTTGGATAAGGGACCAACAACCGAGCCAAGTTATTAGCCCTAGTAGCCCTTCTTGGATTAGCCATTAATAAGAATGTAAGTACTTTCCAGGTCTATCGGAACTAAAAAGATTTAGTTGATTGGATGAATGGTAAAATCACCATATATAATTTAGTCTTCAAGAAGTGATGAATCATATATGATCAACAATGAGAAGAGGCTCTAACAAAGTCTATTTTTCTCACGTTTTTCATAAACATAAACCCAATGTTGATTCTTAACTAAAGTTGGGGTTCCTTGGAGGCTAGAATGATGAAGTTTATGGAGGAAAATGAGGGTATTATCTTAGAAAATTCATCCTTATACCTTCTCTGATCTTCCTCTGTCTTCTCATCCATTTATTTCTCTAGTGGCATAGTTTGGTGGTGTTCAAGGTCTATTGGTTTGTAGTATTCCTGTTTAATATTTCTTTTATTATGGAGTATGGATTGTAATGACATCGTGCAAACAAAATAGAGTATCTATTGTTTATACAGATGCAATTGGTGCTTTATGATAATATTGTTGGTATATTCCAATGTGGCCAAGAATTTTTGTGAAGTGAAGTACACTGTTGTGTAGGAACATTCAGGACTCACTTTGAAGCAAGCACCATGTACATTGTAATACATTATCAATGATTTTCTTCAGGTTTAGGTTCCACTAAGACTAGTGCAAATTCAAATATTTACTATTTGGTTTATCATTATAATATGCTTATTTTAATAATGTATGTAAATGATCTCATACTTATAGAAAGTTCAAGGAAACTCTTAGAGTGGTGCAAGACAAAGTTGGTGAGAGAATTTGACAAAGTATATTGGCTTGATGCACTACATTTTATGTTTGAAATGTGGAAAAGTCCATGTAAATTTTTCCTTGGACAAGGTAAGTATGCAGTGAAGTGTTTGAAGAGATTTCGTATGATGAACCACAAGCCCATGGATACTCCTAGGATAACAAATCCAAAGTCCTTTGTAGGTTCAGATTTAAATGTGATTGATCAATCTACGTACAAATAGTTGATAGATCCTCTCATGTATTTGGTAAATACCAATCATGGCAACCCAAGTCGGTATAATGCATGTTCTAACACTTGTTATAATGCAAATATCCCTTTATTTATTTTATTTCAAGGATTTTTTTTCCACACACACACACACACATAAATATATATATATGTGTGTGTGTGTGTGTGTGTGTGTGTGTGTGTGTGTGTGTGTGTGTGTGTGTGTGTGTGTGTGTTGTCTAAAAGAACCGAATGATTTTTGAAGTTGAATATATGTATCCCAAGCTAATTATTTCGCAATTCAAACATAGACCCTTTATATTATGGATAAGTTGTTTTTTCCACCCAAATATTAACAGCTTAAAGGGTGCACAAGTTTTCAATGTAATCTCTCGAAATGTATGCAAGAGCGACCATTAGACGATGAGAGGGGAGCCTCACCCTAATGGAGTTTAAAAGGGGGAAGCCCCATGTTGAGCTGATTTGTAAACTTTGTCATTCATCAAATGAATGCTTGATGTTGAAATAAGGACCCATTCTATGAATTTGAAACAACCGAAAGAGAGGCCCCACGTAATGATTTATGGTTTTTAGAAAACCACATGAACAATTGAACATCATCAAGCCATACAGTTTGAACAAATAAACACAAGGATTGATTAATGGGTAGTGAGGGTTGAGGTTGGCATGGCATTCTACCAAAGACATTCATTACCACCATAAAACTTTTGATCTTTTTTATAATATTGCATCAAATATCATTTGATCCAATGGATAGTTTAATAAACTTTGATAACATTCAACAAAAAATGCGTTCACTAAGGTGATGGACCATTAGGGTTATCCTAAAAGTCATGTTCCTCGATCCAAGAAATATTTTCTATATTAAGTTTCACCCATGGGGGAATGGGAGAGATAAGTTTCATTAAATTACTAGAATTGATCAACAAATGTTGAAAAACGATGAGATTCAACTAATTTCAATTTTCAAGCAAAAAAATGTGTCAAACGCAGTAACATATATTGAAAACACCATGAATGAATTCATATAAAAAAGGCTCAGAAATAAAATAAGATAAGAGTTCAAACTTATCTCCATCTCTTTTCTTAGTCGTTCTCTCCTAGTGCTCAGAAAATGTGGATTTCTTTCCCTCAAGAATGTGAACCTATGAAGAACATAATCAAGGGTTGATTAGAGTTTAGCATGCGACCTGTAGAGAATACATAAGAGAGACTTGTGGAGAACACAATCAAGATTTGATAAGGGTTTTTGGCAAGGATGATGGAGAATACACAAACAAGACCTATTAAGAACATAGTCGAGTGTTGATTAGGGTTTATAGCGTGGCCTGCAGAGAACATATGGGCCAAATTAATATTATATGGGTTGACACCTTTGAAATAATGTGAATAGTATATGGTTGGGTATTATATATATTATATAATGTATATATATAATATGTAATATATAATATATATATTACATTTAAATTCATATAAAATTATAAATACATAATATATAATAAAATTAAACATTATTGGCCCCATTCACAAAATTTCAACGTTGGCCCCATTCACAACTCCCAACTCTATGTGGGGACAATTATTTAAAGCATAATTTCCACTCATTCCTAAATGATAAGTGAATTGAACATTTACTTGACCCCGAGAGCATTGAGAGAATTGAACTTGTGACCTCTGAATAGAAAGTTAAGGTTCTTTGACAATGGGTACTCGACCAATCAAACTGCTAACCCTCAATGGGGCTAGTAAATACATAGGATGATAAGGACAACAAAAAATCAATAATTTCATCTCGTCGACATTTATGTTATAATTTTTTCGAATACTTTTTGTGAATCTTATATTTTGAATCTAGGAACCCTCCCATACCATTAACGCATGGATCTATTATAAACATGTCAACTTTGAGCGCATAAAAGTACCAACTGAAAATATTTCAACGTTGGCCCTATTCACAACCTCTAGCTCTGTGTGAGGGCAATTAATTAAAGCATAATTTCCACTAATTCCTAAATATTAAACGAATTGAACATTTACATTACCACGAGAGTGTCGAGATAATTTAACATGTGACCTCTCAATAGAAAATTAATTTGCTTTGATGATGCATACTCGACCAATCAAGTGCCTAACCCTCGACGAAGCTAAATAAATAACTCAATGAGCTTCCCTTGGTTTCAAGAATAATATATTATCTACTGAACAAGGACAACCACGTGAAGGTGGAAGCTCATATGGTCCCTTCCCCCCCACCCACATCTCTCAATTCCCCAATACCCAATATATCTACTATAAAATACATGAAAGAAACACAGTAAGAATAATCATAGCTACAAATTACTAAGAAAACAAAAATCTAAGGCAAATGGAAAAGGAAAAATCATCTAAAGCCATATAAACACATACCTTGTACATTTAAACATTTTGATATCATTAATCTTATTCTTCATTCAAGTCAACATATGCATCATCTGATTTAGAATTGTTGTTGAAAGGATTGGCCATATCAACATCATCATCAATGTCATCATCTCCAATGACATCATCATTGATATCATCATCAAGAACGTTGTCTCCTACGTTTCGTTCAGTTTCTTCAATTTCTTCATAATATTTTAAGTTGTTGATATCCTATTCATCCAAAACATTGTCTTAATTAACATCTTCTTGAACTTATTAGACGTCTTCATCTGACACATGAAGTAACTTCTCCTCTACATAATCTTCTTCTTCAAATATCGACTTATTTTGCTACATTATACTCAACTGACCTTCTTGTTTGATCATATCTAACAACGTATGACTGGTCCCCTCTACCTAGAACATCTGAGTAAAAGAATTATTTACATTGCCTTGGATGAACATATAGATCTGTTCTTAGCTCAGATGACCCTTTATTAACCATGAATTTTTTTTATCATGATGAATAATAGTTCTATCAGGATCACATTCATTTGTTCGTAGCATGTACCATTTGACATCGAACAAAACCATTTTGAAGGAATTAAAGTCACACTCAAGTATGCCATCCAAATACCCAAAGTATCGATTTTTAGAGACTTGTGGACACTTCTAGAGGAAGCATTAGTGGTATGGAAGACTAAAATTATCGCAGAATAATAATTTTTCCTCTTTTCATTCAATTTTTTTATGTGAAATTTACGGCCATTGTACCACATAGCCTTGTGGTGTTTCAAATGCAATATGCCAAACACATGACAAAAGGCATTGTCAATTAATAAACATATTGATATAAATTGAAAAGTATCTGGAAAAAAAGAAAGCAATAAAAGAACACCTGCATTCACATTAATAATTTATAGAATAACTTAATAAAATATTATAGGGTGAAAATGCGTGCTTGTTTATTTATCTTTCAGACCATTTACCAAATCAATTTCTCTCTGTCTATGATTGATATTTCCTTTATTGTGAGCTTCTATAACCAATGTAGGGACCCCTTCCCATGATAACATACCATAACATTGTATGCATCTTTCAATCCATACCTTCATTATGTCAATATCTTTTGCAATATACATATGTAGTGCATCTCACTCTTGACCAAATTTATTAGAAAAATCACAATTCACCAATAAATGTTAGTTACCATGGTTAATATTACTAATTGATTATTAGTTACCATGGTCAATATTACTAATTGGTTATTAGTTACCATGGTCAATATTAATATTGATGAAAGAATCAAAATTAAATAAGAATTCTATAAACAAAATGAAAATTTATGTATTGTAATTAATATCCACATTAAATATTTAACTACCTCTCAATTTTCTTATTCTACCTTTCCAAAATAGGTGCTCCCATTCACATTTTTTGATGGACTTCACATACCAAATGAAATCCATATGCATATTTGTTGCTAATTTAGGAAAATATTGACTAATATACACCATGGATTGATATAACATATATTCCTCCACCATAGAACCTTCAAGACGTGCTCTTTGTTTACCTAAAGCCTTCAATGATTTCAAGTAACTCTCCACCATCCACATTGACCTTTTGTGTACAGTTCCACACAATTCAATCTCCTCATCTTGTTGTATGAGATAGTGTTCTTGTGCATTGCAAAATTCCAGAGGTAGATAATTTTTCATTTCACATATTAATAAAGGAATTTCTCTCTTCCAATACTATGTATCTTCTTTATGGATTTATTTCAATAACAACCATATAGAAATGACACAAGAAAATAACATGTTTCAACAAAACATAATATATTACATTGCAAGTAAAATACATGGCATTAAGTTGAGCAAAAAATTGAAAAAACACTTTGCATATAAATCATTACTCACCTCATGTATTTCCCAAGATCATGTATAATTTTTTTGTCGTTCTTGTTGAATTCATTTGGGAGAGATAGAGGTAGAACCAACTATAACAAGAAAAATGAATCATTATCTATTTAATCCAAAGTAGAAAAAACAACTATGACAATGTATACCAAAATTGAAATATATATAGCAAAATAATTAATTTAGTGAAGGTATGCCAATATTGTGTTTTAAGCCCACCAAATTCAATTTTCTTTGTTAAGATATTTTTTATATATGAAGAAAAACTTGTGGGGAATTTAATTCTTTGAATGAAATCTTTTACAACATTGCTTTGCTTCTCTCTTAATAACCATGGAAGGCTATTTTAGTCTCCAATTCTATTTGATCCATTGCACTTTGCATTGCATGATTAGCATCCTGAATGTCACTACAAATTTTGAGTATTCTTTCTTTATCCCCCCTACCATCTCTGATTCACGATAACGTTTCTGTCACATTCTTCACGATATGCATCGCATCAAACAAATGAACTATTCTTAGGTCCTCATAGTAAGGAAACTCATGAATTGAGTAGGATAACTTTTAATTCCTTGTGGAAGCCCATTAATAGTACCTTCATGATCTTCATGATGAAGCATGGAAGAAATCACAACAATATTTATCAAATACGATAAAATAAATTATATGTATAAAAAATTCAAAACATTACATCTATGATACATAAACAAATTGCATACCTTGATGATTTTTGTTATATTCCAACTTACACAGGTGAGGTGTCCTTCTCCATGGTTTTAATATAGTTTCTTCTTTCCCATTGAAAATATATTTTTCGGTAATTTCATACCTATGGTTCTTATAGAGCAAGTGCCTATACTCATTAAAAACTTCTTTCCCTTAACCTTTTTTAATGATGATATTTCATCTTAGGACCACAAGCTAGACATGAAAATTTGCCTTTTATTTGAATATTTGCATTAAGATACGGATTAATGCCAATTATACAAAGAGATTATTTTAAAAACATGCACGATATGTTGAAATAATTATATACTATTAAAGTGCAATATTGGAATGTTACATACCATAAACATGTGTTAGTCTTGGGGCATCATGAATTTTCCATACAAGTATCCCATGGAATTGAAATTCCCTTTGTCTTATTGGTTTACAAATGTCATACATAGTGATGTCAGCCCATAACTTTAGTAACTCGTTGAAAGAGGCTTCATATACATTCATATATTTAACTTGTTACTACCTAGTAATTGTTTGAAATTACACACAATTAATATAATTATATGTATGTATATAAGTAAATAAAAAAATATAAGATATTATGCAACAAACAAGAAAAATGAAAATGTTACATTCGAAAAATTAATATAAAAAAATACCTAGAACAATCATTGTCAACATTATGTGATTCCTCTTTACTGATATCCAAGGAGGAAGGTTACCACTAATAACAAAAATTGGCCACACTAAGTAAATGGACTCGAGCTCTCTAAATGGATTAACGCTATCAATTGCCAATTGACACCTAACATTACGAGGTTAATTCTTAAAATGTGGTCATTTTTCCTTAATTTCCCTAAATGCATAACCATCTGTAGGTATTTGAAGAACACCATCTCCACTTCTCTCTTGTGCATGGTATTCCATAAACTATGCTATGCTTTCACACTTGAATAATCACTACAAATGTGCAATTACGGGAATATGATGAATAACCTTTTGAGACACCTTTTTTTGTTATTTTTCAGATATCTAATGTTGTATCTACTTCTCTGACATCTAAGTTATACAAGTATCTGTGTTATTCCTTTCGATATCTACTACTTTGACATTGCCGGAAATTTGTTTTCAATACATGTTGTCCATAATATATAATATGATCATTAGGACTTGCATCTATAGCTTGATAATCCATTCCAATTTCATTCATAATGGAATATAAATCTCAGTATGTGCAAGGTAACATATTTGACAATGGTGAAAAAAATTCACCTAGCAATATACAACATAAAAATTCACTAGTTAGTGTAAATAATATTAATTGTAAATATCCCATTCTTATTTTACACATTAATTAACACAAGAAAATGAAAAAATCAACCTTTATGTATAATATGTAATTAAACATATTACATACTTTAGGATTTGTGTAATTCAGGTGTTTGAAATACCATTCAAAACGTTTAAGTTCACCAACAATAATGTGGCATAGAGAAGATTTTATTTTGAGCCTTCATAAAGTGGTGTCGTTGCCTTTTATAGAAAAGGTTAATCAATAATATTATCACCATTATTCTCATCCTCATCATAGACTGGTTGAGCGAACGAGTCTTAGATCAATACATTTTTCCCAATATCTTGAACTATGTTATTCTTTCCATCTTCTTCCATAGGATAATTAACTTGATCTTCAATATTTTCTCCATGTTCCTTAGCTTGTACAACATTTCTATTACTACTTGGGGCATTCAAACACCGTCTACAGGGCCGAATTGACTTTATAATTAGAAACAATCATGCAAATTAAAATTAGTCTCCATAACAAATATTATAACATTATAAAATTTTATGAATGCAATTAATATAATCACAATAGATATTGAACATAGAGTTTACTGAGGGACGATATTCCTTTGCCCCCCCTTCATTTTTCCCATGTTTCCTATAATCTCTTTTAGTTTTTTCTCTTCAAACGCTTACGATGCATAAGCCCTCATGTTAAGCACAAGGGAAATAACATTTGCCGTCATTCGCTTGATTTTACCCCATCTAATGTTTATTGATATTCTTCCCCACAAAAAATTATGTGATGATTATGTTATAAATTGACTAGCATACTAGGTCTAGTATATTTTGTAGTACATTTGATATATACAATAATGAATCTATTTGTTTCTCGATAAGAAGACTTCACAGTATTTTAGACCCATTGTAATGATAGAAAAAAATTTGCAACGTCTCCAGTAAGGAAAATATTTATAAATTTACTTATCGATAGAATTATGACGGTAGTTGACCAAGACAAAGTTGACTAGTCAAAAAGCAACCTAACCTTCCATTAATAGCATAGTAGATAGATAAAAAATCCATTCTTCAGTATTGTGTTGACCATTAAATTCATTTCGTCTTATGATGGTATGGAGAATATTGTTATAAGTACAATGTGTTCAAGAGATGGCATTGAAACACCGATGAATTCAGGATGATTAAAAAAAATGACATTAGTTCTTATAATTTTTTATGGTACGACCAATTTTAGCTATACCATCATACTTTTCTATTGAAATGTATTACTATATATAATAGTTTATGATAAAAGAGAGAAATTAATTAACTTTGAATAGAGCTACATATTATTATGTTTTTAAATATAAATTGGTGTATTCCTGGATGAGGTGATGTGTATGAATAAAGGGGTTGGTTGGGGGGGGGGGGGGGCGTGGCAGGGTGGGACAGGTGGTGGTGGGTTGCCACCATGCCACTTGGAAAATGTGTATGAAGCTATGGTAACATTCCCTTAGCTAGTTTTAATAAGAACATGTGCTACCATTAAGGAAATCTACTATGGTCAAATGAAAGGACACATGAAAAAAATGAGCAACATACTTGAGAAGTTGAAGCATGTGGCATGCATGGGAATTTTATTTAATTGTTTGATTTCTGATTCTGAGGATAATACACTCATAGGACTCCAAGTGAGGTGGAGTCTAGTCGATACCCTTGCTGCATGTGTAACACGCTATCCATAAAAGACTCTTATCATGTGCACAACATCTTAACCATCACGAAACTTAGTAGGAAAAATAAGAGAGAGAAAGAAAGGGGGCCCCAAATGTATAGATAGGAATAAGAACTTTAGTCATCGTTAACTCTCAATAATAGTCACAAAGACAAAAAATTAATATAGTAAAGGCATTAGCTTATGAAATCAACAAAATATTTAAGGAACTATTCCCAATGCTTCTTTACATTAACTTGAAGTATCTAAAAATAATACATATTCCAAGTTCTATGAAAATCCATGGCTCACCGGCCTAATTTCTCATTCTAGAGCTCATTGTTACAAAGTTACATTCCATAATCTCCTTGCAAGTACAAAAATGTAGTAAACAGAACCATCACCAAAAAGACTTAAGGCATCTAAAAGTCTCACAACTATAAATATCATGCCACTTCAAAAGCAAAAACTACCCAAGAAAAACCCCAAAAAACTCTAAGCCAAATCAAAAATCCCTAATTTATACATCATTACATTAACATAACTATATAAAATATTTTCTGGTGAAAACTGATTACCCTTAGATATTCTACGATTTACCATGATTTGCTGGCAGATATTTTGGGATGATATTTTTTTAAACTGGGTCTTTTCTTGCCATGTCATTCCTTTGCAACCATGCCCTTGTTTATTATGATGCTCTCCATAAGTATTTTTATTTTGTTCTGTTTCCTCACCTACGTGAAGCTTATGTTGAAAAAATGCAACAAGAACTTCTCAATTTAGTTTTTTTCCTTGATTAAATTGAGAAAATTTGAATTTCCACATCATAGTAAAATCTTGTAGGTAGTTAACTGTGGTGACATGAAACTTGTCACTTAGTTAACTCATTTAATTCGAGTTAGGGGCATGAAGCTCAGTTGTGTGCAATGATTCCTAAATTTTAGGAGCCTAGGTTAAGTTAATTTCAGTTGTAATCAGCTAAATTAGTTCTAATTGTTAAAAGAACTACTTGGTGGTTAATCGAGTAGTGTGATCTCAATCCAACTTAGTAATCATCTAGTTAATTGATCAATCAATGAAAATTAGCTCATGCATGCAGAGAATTCGAGTTATCCAGATGTGGAGGAGATTCCAAGGTAGTGTACTATCAGTTGTAGACTATTCCAATGTGTACATGTGGTGCATGTAATCAGAGAATCAACCTTATGGATTGCATAGTCAATTGAGGAAAAAGTTCCTAAATAATAGGGGCCTAATTCCCTACGAATTTTGCAAGTAAATAAGGTCTTATAGGGCTTGAAATTTGTCTAAGTGTTGGCGAGAGTCAGTCAGTCAGGAAGATAGATAGGATATTAACTTGTAGGATGTGCTCAGGCTTGAGATACCATATGTAATACATATCTATTCTCTGATTAATGCAATATATATAGGAAAGGGTTTTGAGAAATTGCTTTCCCCTAGATAAATCTTTGTGTATGTGTGTTATTTCGTATTGCATGTTTATAATTTGTGTTCTAGATTGTGAATTGAATTTTGTAGGGCAGTAGAGTAGATCCGAGTCTTATGATTTAGTGAATTTTAAGAGTAGTTTCAAACATACACATAATTTCTGCATGGTACCAGAGCATTATTCACATTAGAGCATAAATTTCAAAGTTATTTCTTAGAATTTTTGAAATTACAAGATTCGTGTAGCATAAATTCTTTAGATCTAGAAGGATGGAATTATATGGACTAAGACTTGAGTGTTCCCTTGGGGGTAACTCAAATTTTGTTCATTGGAAGGACCGCATGGAGGCAGTGCTGGAAGACAATGGATTGAAGTAATTTCCTGATAATGACCTCCCAAAACTAGGATCAGTCGATGTCCAGGATCTAGCAGAATGGAAGAAGTGTGTAGCCAAGGCGAGGAGAATAATATTGTCCAGAGGGAGTACGAGACCACATTGTCTCAAATATCCATGGGAAAGAAACTCCTTATGCAATGTGGTAGGCCTTGACAGATATATTCTAGAGTAGCAACGACCACAAGAAATTGGTGCTCAAGGATAAACTTCAAAATATCAAGATGCATAAATGACTCTATTCAACAGGATCTGAGTAGGTTCACACAATGCCATGATGAGCTCACAGAAGTTGGTGTTACAGTTTCAAATGATGATTTGGTAAGCTTAGACCTTCTAGAAATTCCCTAGAGCTGGCATAGATACCAATATTTGGTGTATGGGAGGGAGAAACTACCAAACTAGGAACACTTATGGTCTGATTTGGTACAAGAAGAAATCAAGTGAAATACTAAATATGGGACCTCATCCAAAGGAGCGAATGAAGTGGAAAATTTTCTAGTGGGAAAAGGATTCAAGGCCAAGGGAAATAAGTCCCAATGTGAGGTTGATTCCAGCCAAGAGGGTAACAAGAAAGACTTATCCAAATATAAATGCTTCAATTGTCATGAATTCAGGCATTATGCCACTAAGTGTCCACACAAAACGTCTAGCAAGAAGGAGTCTATAGTAGCAATAGAAGGTGAATCTTTGGCTTCATAGTTTGAGCTATATTTCACCCTTATTACATAGATGGAAAGCAAAATGATGGGGAGCTTGTGGTACTTGGATTCAGGTGTATTGTTCCACATTACGGGGAATAGAGAGTTTTTCAGTGACTTGAAGGAGAAAGATCTCTAGATGAACATTGAGTTTGGAGATGACATAAGGTACAATGTGGATGGGATTGATACAATCACCTTTTAGAGGGAGTCAAGATCCCCTTTTAGACTCAAGGATGTCCTATTAGTTCCATTCCTAAAGAAAAATATCATCTATGTTGCAGTTTTGGAATATCGTGGTTACGATGTGATATTCAACAAAGGGAAATCATTCCTGAGACACATATCCATGGGGCAGGTGAAGAAGACTACGGTTCAAGTGAAGAACCTGTATGGACTTGAGGTAGAATATGCATGTGCATCCTTGAGGAGCAAGGAAAATATTAGAGATATAGTGGTTGAGAGGGAGCATGATAGACCTCTCAAACTGGAGCCTCAGAAGGAGCATCAAGAAGTCGTGGAGTAGCCACAAATGGAGAGGAAAAGAGGAGGCAAAGTGGAGACATCCACTAAAGTAGAGATCTCCATTAAGGGGATATTTCGATATAATTTGGTAGAGGGATCACATGAAGCCATACCTCCAGGTGTGAGGTGGGGCGATGTGAAGTGCTAGTTCCAAGAGTTGTAGAAATTTGGGTAGGGTCCATTGAGGTGTTCTCCTCATGGATCATTACCTTGCAATAGGGGCCCACATTATACAGTAGAAATAGGATCAGTGTCAATAATATATTGATGAGTGCATAGGAGTTTTGATAGAAGAGAAGGAGGCTCAATAGCAGAGTCAGTAACAACAAAGTTTTCCCAGTAGACAATTCTATACATAGTTGATTCAATGTTTTTTTGTTTTTTTTGGGTGCTTCTCAGTTGCAGATGTTGTAGTGGCAACAAAAACAATGAGAGGTGTTTCATGAAATAAATTCCATAGAGGCATGATAGGGGTGGTTGTTAATCCCTTTCTTACTGAGAGTGAGTGTTGAAAAACTTAGAGGTAGTTAACTGAGGTGACATGGTACTTAACACTCAGATAACGTAGTTAATTCGAGTTAGGGGCATGAAGTTCGGTTGTCTACATTGAGTCCTAAATTTTAGGAGCCTAGGTTGAGTTAATTTCAGTTGTAATAAGTTAAACTAGTTCTAACTATTAAAAGGACTAGTTGGTGGTTATTTCAGTAGTGTGAGCGCAGTCCAAATTAGTGATCATCCAGTTAACTGATTAATCAATCCAAATTAGCTCATACATGTAGAGAATTCAAGTTACCTAGTTGAGTAGGATATTCCAAGGCAATGTACTATCAATTGTAGACTTATAGGTGGTGCATGAAATCAGAGAACCAACCTTATGGATTGTGCAATCAATTGAGAAAAATTCCATAAATGATAGGTGCCCAATTCCCTAGGAATTTCACAAGGAAATAGGGGCTTGGGTTGCTTGAAATTTTGCTAAGTGTTGGCCATCTTTAGCAAGTCAAGGAGAGATATAAGCTATTCACTTACATGTTGTGCTCAGGCTTGAGCAAGCATATGTAATACATCTCTATTCTTTGATTAATGCAATATAGATAGGAAGGGGTTTTGAGCAGTTGATTTCCCCTAGATAAATCTTTGTGTATGTGTGTTGTTTCTTATTGAATTTTCATGATTTATGTTCTAGATTGTGAATTGAATTCCACAGAGTAGTAGAGTAGATTTGAGTCTTGTGATTTAGTAAATTGCATGAGCAGTTCCAAATCTACACATAATTTCTACGACTTCTTTGTGTTGTGCTATGCTTCTCTATCTATGCTTGCAATACATAGCTTCCAAACTTTCCTCTAATAGTGATTTTTGTTTTGATATTTGAAGACTTTGAGAAAATTAGGTTTTTATAACCCCATCTTCCTAACAAACCTTGGATATCGGGTAAATAGAAAAAGTAATACCTTTCGTAGGCCAAGATAGGACAAGGGGGTGGAAGGGTATGCTACAATAACCCCTTCCTCTAGGTCATCCTCATCAACATTGTGCAATAGTTTCTACCCATATTGTAACTCTTTGTAGCCCAAAACCCTGAGATAATAATAATCAGATGACAATAATGAAGATAACTGAAGCGGGAAAAAAAACAAAGTCAGTATGCATAGTATGTCCCATTGAGTTCCATAGATACAATTGATGTGTAAGACAATCACAATGAGGATATTAGCTTCCTGTCAATAATAATTTGAAGTAAAATAACGAAAGAGTGAGCTATAGTGGCATGCATTGAGTGAGCCCTAACCATAGCTTTGTCTTATAATATGTTCTAAAATATTGCATCAACTTTTATGTAGAGATTCTGCGAAGTTATATCTAGAATGCTAGTTTTCTAGAAGTTATCTTCACTTTGATGTGGACCCCAATTAAATTATGTCACACGCCAATTTTCCTATGTCTTATGTATATACAATGTGGGATACATATTTTTCATATATCGTGTCTCTCAATGGGTATTCCTTTATAATTCAGTTAAGATCCTATTGGAATTATAAGTTTAGTGAATGTAAATTGTGATTGTGGAAGAATTTATAATTTTATTAGAATATTCAAAATTACAGTAATTTTATAAGAATGATATTGTCTAACTATTTTATATTTTGGTTTTTTTTTCTTTTGTCGTAATCCATGATACAATTGTGGGAGTGATTATGATATTTGATTATTTAAAATATCTTTTTGACTACACAACCCTTGAAGCATCTAGATTTTGTAGATTACACAACTCAAACTTGTAACTTTAACAAATATCTCTTGGACTTTAGGAAAACGTTATTGTTAAATATGCCCAAAAATATATAAAACATAAAAATAATTAGAATACATAACATATAATTAAAATTCATAATAAAAAATCCTTGGATAGGGTGCTTGGTTTGAGAAAGGGTGGGGAGTGGGCTACCATTGTCCCACTAGGCCACATGCCAATGGATGTGGCAACATACCCTCATAAAGATTCTAGTGATGCATGCATGAGGCATAGGGGATCTTGATAGCTCATTGTCCTTTGATTGATACGATGATTCCTTCACTTGATAAAATTGTGATTCAATGGGTCTTGGTATAGTCATAGTGGAAATTATCCCTCCTAGATAACATGTATTGTTGAGAGGAGGCTTTAAGCAAACATTGAATGATTATTATGAAAAATAGGACCGCAAAAACATGCATCTTAATTGTTGGTCTGGGTAATATTATCATAGCCCTTATTTTCCCCATTTGACACTTTAGATCTCTAACATGGGGACGAAGAGATGGGGTTTTCTTAGAGGAGGGTGAATTTTATCTATTATTGGGCTCACTCTAATCTCATCTTAGTTAGATAGGTTTCCATTTTGGTCCTTAGTCTAGATGGATTTGAGTCTAGGGAAGGAAATTCGGAACAACAAGTAATTTGTTGTTGCTTTCCCTATGTCCTAGCCTCTATGTTTGACATCATTGTCACTTATTTCCTATTGAATTTGTCCTATTCTATGAAAAATGTATTTCTAATTGTGAGTAGTCTTAGAGGCATAATTTTTGTTGGGGCTATTCCATATCAAGGGCATGATCAAGGGAATATATGATGAAGGTTTAATCTTTGTCTTGTTGCGCTTTCTTTTATTTTCTTACTCACTATTGGTTTTCTGCAAGTTATATTCTTTAACATGAGGCAAGGAGCAAGTGGCCATGGAGATAGTGTGTCCCTTCCACCATTTGAGGCAACTTGTTCTTGAGCTATATCATTGGCTCTTAGGTTGTTTGGGGTGGGTAATTTTGTCCCTGGAGAACACTCATTATCTTCTTCTTTCTTAGTCCTCTTTGGAGTCATTGGATTTCCCCATCCATTATTTTGTCTCTATTACTTATAGATTCTTTAGTATGCCCCATCAAAGGGCTTTGGTTTGTTAGGGAGAAGCTTGCTACCAAGGACATGGCGGCATGAGGGCACAAGTGAGAGTTGAAATATTGATAAAAAGGTTGATAGATTTCACTCTTCAACCTATACAAGAAGAACTTATTCATATTGAGCAGGAATTGGCTAACTACCAACACAATCTCATAGACATGGAGGTATTATTTGAAGTGGCGGTCTGGGTTCCAAATGATTGGCACACACACTAACATTACAACCAATACATGTACATAGTGAACATATACAGACACCTCAAGTTCCTCATTAGGTGAGTCCTAGTAGACAAAAATGATACCATAGAAGAAATTATCCTCTGATCTCTAGATCACATACAATGTCAATTGGTAGCTCTTGATCATATGGAATGATATATGGCCATTCCTCCTTAACCAAGTTTCTCTTTGAGAAAAAACAAGGAGCCCATTCCAATCGAATCTACATATCTAGACAAAACTCCCTAACCAATCTCTTTGTGTCTTATTCCATCATGCTTTTTGTTTGTATCTCTTAGTCTATAAATGGCCTATGTGGCCCATTTTTTTAGTTTTTAGTTTCTAGTTTTTGTATCAACAACCATAATCATGTCCTCTACTCTTTGAAAATATTGAAATTTTGGTTATGGTATGGTTTTCCTCGGGAAATCTAGCCCAAAACCCCATGACTTAATATGTACTTCATATTTTTAGACAATACAAAATATTTACCCCACAAAAAAAGAAAGTTCACAATGAGAAATCTTGTTTTGCAATTGTATGACAATATGTTAGATACAATTTCATAAATCAAGCAATGAAATTATTGTGTAAAAATATGAACCTTTTCTTATAAATAATAAAAAAATATATATCAATTTAATTTATAGATGATAATTTAAAATTTTTATTATCATCTTATTATAATTTTTCTAGATTATCTAAGGAAAATTCAAATATATCATTGTATATTATGAAACCATCCATGTAAATTTCTATGTAGTCATGAATTAGATCGAAGAATATTCCAATCATGGCTCATAATCAAGTTTCTAGAGAATTACAAAGTTCAAATGGTAGAACACAATAGGAAAAAATATTGCCAAGGATAGGTAAATGTAGTCCTATATTGATCTTTTGGAGAAATTTGGTTTTGCTTGTATCCACTGAACTCGCCAAGGAAAGAAAAATACTTCTTTCTTGCTAATGTATCCAAGACATATTTAATAAAAGGAAATGGGAAATGGTCTTTGTGTGTAGCTTTACTAATTTTCCTATAATCAACATAAATTATCCATTTATAATTATTACTTGGTACAATGACAAGAGGGGAATACACATTAGCTGTTAGAAATGGGATAGATGATGTTGACTGCTAATAACTTTTGTAGCTCTTCTTTAGCTATATCCTTATATGAAAAATTCATTTGTCACCAAGGTTTAAAAATGGGTTTAGATATTTCCTTAATAAAAATATGGTGAATACGCAGATCAGGATGCATTACCTTGATGTCAATGTATTCCCAGGAAAAGCATCATTATGCTTTCAAAGGACTTAGATCAATTGATCCTTTTATTACTTAGTCAACCCTTTATTGATTTGCAAGGTCTTTCTAGAGTTGGTCCTATCTCTTCGATGAAGGAAGCCTCATGTTCTATTGGTGGTTTGTCTTTTACGACAATGGAATCTTATACTTAGAGATTCATGATGTGGGTGAGATCATGTGGGTTAGATGAAGAGGAGGAGAAAGGTCTAACATCACTAATTTCTCCATCCTTAGTTTTATTTCTAATTGCTAGATATAGGTGTATAATGAGGAAATGATGGGTGAATTCAACCTCAATACTTCTTTGTTCTCCTAAAATGGTCTTTCAAGATATCCATATATGCATGAAGATGGTTTACACTCTTGGGTCAAATGTGGCGATGAAATTTCAAAATTTTACTCTTTTATCAGATTGAAGTCCTCAAAATTCATATACAGTTGTGAATTTTGATTTAGAGTAAAAAGACAATTTTTGGAGAATTATGTTTTTGTCCTAGTGATATTTTTTGCCAAAATTTTAATGTCATATAATCTATCAATTTTCTATTAAATGAAATGTTTTTCCTTGCAATTTTTTTCACATCCTAATAGTTACGTGTGCCTTCACGTGCAATAACTTGGTCTAAAATGTATGCTTTTAATATGAACATTATCTACATAGAGAGAACTAAGTTATGCATATTAAAACTTTATTTTTTTATGCAAACTTATATTTTTTTTATTATTTTTCAAAGTTGGTGAATTAACATTTGAATTGCATTTTTCAGACATATGCGCTCACGTAATATTTTTTTCTAGTATTTAAATAAATTCAAAAACCAAGAGTACCCTTTTAATAGGACTTGTAAATGAATATGGTGGTATTTTTTGAATTTTTTTTGTTTTGTATATATTATTTTATTTAATTTTCATTCAACCCCTTTGAAATTGCCCAAAATAAGTTCAAGCATAATGTTTAAAAGAAATTAGATGAAAAATATCATATGCATTTGAAAATGTCAAAACTCATATGCCATTAGATATAGTATTCCTTCACGAATCCAACATGATCATCAATGCTACCTAAGGACAAATATTGCCTTAAGTCCGCCATACTACAAAATGTGTTGAGGAGAAATCTGTAGAAGGGGAGCTAAAACTATGTTTTTAGGCCCTCCGCAACTCAATCAAACACTTAAAATGATCGATTGAGCACTTAAGGTAAAATTTGAAATAGCTTGATAAAGGGTTTAATAAACCCTCAGTCAAGCTCTTGACATGGTTAAACAAAGGCTCGATCGAGCCCCTCCAACCATAAATCCTCACTAAATGAACTACCAACTATATTGATGGCATTGATTAAGGGTTTAAGAACCAGTGAGCTTGATTGAGCTCCTGCTGCCACCCAAACAAATAAAACTAAACACAACCCAATTTTCATTCATGGAAAACTAATAGAGAACGTTCATTCATGAATAAATTAGACAATGTGGAAATTACATAGAATTGACAAGAAACATGGGAAATTGGAGAATTCGATCTCAAAAAGGAGAGAAAGTTCCAAGAAAAGAGGAAGTACGAGAAAGAGCTAGAGAAAGGATGAGGAAAAGACGATAGATTTTGAGAGAATAAGAAGATTATCAAAATCAAAAAATTCATGCAAATACAAGTAATTATTTGTCTAACCTCTCATATTACATGCTCTATATTGTATGCAATAGGAAATATGATTCAAGAGAAGAAAAAAATGGAGAATAAAACAATACAATTAAGATATAATAAGCAATGAAAGTAATACCATGTAGTTAAAAACTAATATGCAATAACAACTAAAGAAAAGTCACTTGGTGTGATTAATGGTTCATTGCAAATCTAAAACTTGAATTCATGCAAATTGTGAGCCACCTTTGAATTTTAATGGTTGTGGGTAACCCACAAAGACTAAAGATGTGATTTAACAAAAGAAAACCATTACATTTATATATATTATTTACATTAATTACAAGAGGGATTAGCAAAAATAGTTGTCACATAGGTGCTCCAAAAGCTATAAATATTAGTTTGATTGAAGCTCGATATCCTTGTAGGAGTTAAAAGAGAGAAAATGTGTCAAGATCTAGAAGGAGCAACACTATCCCTCCTTCCAATGTGCATGTTGAGAAGACATTATTTGTTAAATATATAAAAACATTAAATATTAATGACAACCATCATCATAGCATAATGGTTCCTTGAATCCTAAATGATGATCTTGACCTTTGAAAGCATCACAAGTTTCTTCTTGCAATCATGATGAAGGTTATGAGAATTTGTTCAATTGTATTCATAGACATAAAAAGTGTAGTTTAGATTCGTGCATGCATAAAAATGAGTCTATTATTACGTATCACTACAATACTCCATCGAATGATCATGATTAATCAATATTAAATTCATATATTAAAAATGAAAAAGGAATAAATTAGCATGCACGTATTGATGATATGCTAAATGTTTACAATGTTAATATTCTTAGACTGTGGCAATATAATGTTAATTTTCATCTAGTTTTTTCTCAACATGTAATCATGAAATATATATGCAAAATATGCTTCAAAAGTAGAAAAGAGGTTATAAAGTAGTCATGATTTAATGAAAATAATTGAAAAAATAAAAGACATTGGATATCCTTTGTGTACGTAAAAAGGTTCCTTGTAGAAACATGTAGTTTTTAAAATCATGTTACCCCTCCTTGTGCCCTAGTTAATTGTTGTGCTAAAATTTCCATGTACATTCTCCCAAAAAAAACTCAAATCTCTTGTGCCCCTCTTCACCACAAATGATAACAATGTACATCCATTGTTGATAAGACCTTGAAGAATCTTTTTATTATCTAAATCCACTAAAAACTCTATTTCAATTTCTTTTGTTTCCTTATCAACAATTTCATTGGTCTTCTCATACTTCTCATCCCACACTTCCACTTTTTGTTTGGATATTGTGAAAATTTATGTAGTTATGATAAGTTGTTCCTTTCAGAAAGTTCTTCTTACTATTGTTTTATGGTAATTTTAGTTACATGTTTTAAAACGCTAAATGATATGGTGCTTCTAATGAAGAAACTTTTTTCCAACTAATTTGAGCTTTAATTGTTGTTTTCAAATATTAACATACTTAAATACTAGTTGAATATGCCCCTTCTTGTATCATGTGTGTATTTATGTATTGTATGCTTTTTTAGTCACACATTATCTTATAATTAAATTTGTATAAACATAGATATATAATTTTTTTCTCTCGAATGAAATCAACTTGGACTGTCAATCTCATAATAACTAGCTTGATTTTTTAAGAATCTTCCATTTTGTCAAATTCAAAATATTCTCCACATCATTAAGTTAGTAATAATTCCCTCAATATGTATTTAAAATTCCTATATAAGAATAATTTTTTATTTCTATTAGTTTTTAGTTCAATAACTTTGGAAATTATTATACAACATATTCTTCACCAACTTTGCTATTTTCATCCTCTTCTCATTTTTGAGCCACTCTCTTTAGCTTCTTTAGGTTTTTATTTAGACTCCAATTCTTCTAATTTTGTTCATAACACCTATTCTTTTTTAATCACTTTTCTATTTCCTTCTCTTCTTGCAGTCCCTTTTCCTTGGCATTAGATTTTAATTGAAATGTTTGGTGAACAAGATATATGAACAAAAAAACAATACCATCCTTGTTGTAGGGACAAATTTTAGTCTAGGATTTATATAGCCTTTTGAAGAAATCAAAATTTGTTCTTTTTAAACATAAATGAGAAAAATTAGATTAAAATCTATACCCGATCGCAACAATATACTCGGGGAGTTAAATAGCTTCTTGATACTTTATGTTAGACTCAGCTAAAACACATTGTATTCTTGACCCGAACAATAAAAAAACTAGGATTACTTCATCTACATGCTGACAAACATATATGCAACAAAATTATGAAAATAGGAAAATGCATTTGTAGCAACTAGTCATCAAAATTGTGAGAGACTCACTTCCTCAAGAGTTAAATTGAAGTCAAAATCCATAGGTCTGCTAGGTACATTGCTTGCATCGCTTTGAAAATATGCAAAATGATCCTAGAGCTAGAGAGATTGGTGTTCATATGGTATAGCGTCCATTTCATATGTCAACCTCAAAAACTTAAGTTGGAGGCCCTGAAGTTCATCTAAGACCCATGCCAAAAAGGAACCTTGGTACTGAAGGAGAAAATCAGAGCTCTAATTTTTCCTATTGGAGGGTGTCATTGGCACTCTGGCATCTGCATTAATTTATATCCAACCTCAAATGTAAACTTCCGAAGAGTACGAAGAAAAATTTATCTCTAGTTCCATATTCCTCCCTTACTATACCATTTGTTTCAGAATGATAAGATCAAGAGACATGTGAGAAACATTGATGGAAACTCCATTAAGATGATCATTCTTGCATGTCGTGAGCTTCCAAATATTGCCACTCTGGAGGTCTTGCCACCACAAACCAAAATTGCCTTTGCTAATTCCAATGCGTAATGAGATTTAGTGGATGTCCTTTGATTAATATAGCGGAGAGGGGGGTGGGGGATAATGATTATGGGGAGGGGCATGGAGTTATGGGATAGTTATGAGGCCTTTAGAACCATTAACATCTACCTGGACTTTTGAAAGGAGGCATGCTAGGTTATCTTGGAGGTTAACTTCAATATTATTGGAACGAAGGATGTGAAATAATATGGTGGATTACAAACTTGATGTAGATTTGACATGACATTGCCTTGTGGGGAGGACCCTTTGACTAGATGTTGGATGATGATTTGTAAATCACCCAAAATTGTGAGATCATTGATGCCTTTATTGTTAGCTAATACGAGCCCCAAGTAGAGGACATAAATCTCTGCCATAATATTAGCTCTTTTTCCTATGGCCCAAGACAACTTGGTGACTAAGTTTCCATTCGTATTTGATAAAATCCCTCCCCCTCCTATCATCCCTATATTGTAATTGGAGGATCCATCAAAATGAATAATCCATCTATTCTCTTGTTTCTTCCAATGCTCCATATTAGTGGATTAGAGTCGAAGCTTCCATTTAGGATGATTGGATGGAGTTGAAGGGAGAGGAGAGGCAATTGTAGAGAGGGGAAGAGGGAAGAATTCACCCATTGATATTCCATAACATCTAAGGAGGCATCCCAAATTTGGGGGGAGAGGAAGAGGAACTCTAATCAAAAGGAGAGATTTCCTAGCTAAGAGGTTCACTGGAAAGGGAAAATTATTGAAAATGACACTATTCTTGGAAATCCAAATCTGCCAAGAAAGATATTTGGGAAGGGCTAACCAGAGAGCTTTGAATTGGGTTTTTCTTAAGGGACCCCCCATAGGCTTTGTTCTAGGAGGAAAAGAAAACTTATAAATTGGAATGCCATTAAACTCGAGGAAGCAAAGGTCCAAGAGCAATCAATTAGCCAGAAAGGGAGAATGAACATTCTAAAAAAAGATGATTTATGTATTCTTGATGTTTGCCACATAAAGCACACCTGGATGGCCGTTGTATTCCTATTTTGTGGAATTTTTCATAGGATAGGATCTTCCTATGAGAGATGAGCCAATAGAAAGTGTTCAATTTAGGAATAGCATTAGGCTTCCATAACTTGCCCTAGATTAAGGTTCAGAGAAATTTGCATATTGAAGAGAAGATCAGTGTACCATTCCTTCATTGTATAGACATAGTTTTTCCAGCTGCACTTGTCTGGGACTCCTTGATTTAGGGGGGTATAACCCACAATCTTAAGTTCGAGGTTCCCAATTAAGAGGCATTAATTACATGGGGAGAGACTCCAAATTCCAGCTGACCCAGTTCTTGTGAGAATCCCATTTGTATATATGGACCAAAGTATGTTTTCTAGAGTTACATAGGAATTGTTTAAGCAACCTCATTTCTTCTAGTTGACCCAAGGGGAATTTATTCATGATCAAATCCTCCTAGAAATTTATAGTGCTCCCATTATCCGGGATCCAACTAAGGTGTTGTGTAATTAGGGAAGCAGAGGATGAAATGAGTTTCCAAACTAGAGATCCAAACCTTATGACTTGGTTTGGCACCCCACTGAGTTCCCTTTTAGGGTTTATGTTCTTATTTTTCACTACTTACAGCCACCAAGCGGTCAAATTTCTCTTAATACTCTAGAAATGTTTAGACCCTATGGCCTCATTCATCAATTTCATATCCCTCATTCCTAGACTTCTATGCTTCTTCGATGCACTAATTGTCAACCAATTGACCAAACAAAATTTATTTGTGGCATATTTCCCCCTTTCCCAGAGGAATTTTCTAGAGACCAATTCACTGGGGAATGTACTGTAGAGCTAATAATTCTAAGAACTCATACAAAGGGATGACTAAAAGCACAACTTTAATGAGGATCATTCTCCCTATCAAATTCGACCACCTTTCTCCCAAGCCTCCAATTTTGTTTTTATTTTATCCAAGATGATAAGCCATGTCTGAGGGGAATATTTGCATAGGTAGATAGGGATCCCCAAGTAATGAAACTCCTTCTAATACTCAACCACATTATACCCCAACACTTCACTAGTTTTTAGTTGGGTAAGAATTAGCGTGGTCCAAGTAAATATTTGTGATTTGGAGGCATTTTTTGATCCATCCACGGTTGATACAAATTTATCTAGAACTACTTTTAGGCACTTAAAAATGGTAGTGGAATATCCTCCCAGAAGGATTGTATGATTCGCAAATTGGGCATGGTTGTCACTTTTCATAATTGCATAACACCATATCCCAAGAAGGGATCCTCCCCAGCTCTCGTACTCCAAGAATTTTCTCAAAGTACTAGCCAGAAGAATGTATACAAAGGGGGAGAGGGGGAAGCCCTACCTTAGGCCTCTTGATCCATAAATAAGTTGGCCACTCTTCCATTAACAAGAGGGGAAATCCAAGGCGAGCTTATAGATAATGAGATCTAGTTGACAGATTTGTCAGCAAATCCCATTTTTCTCAAATCCTAGAGCAAGAAGTGATATCAGACTTTATCGAAGCAATTTTCCATATCTATCTTTATAAGCATTCCTTTATCCTCCCTCCTTTTACTAGAGTCCACCACTTCTTGAATGAGAATGATATTATCTGTAATCTGTTGCCTTGGAATAAATCCACCATTTTCAAAGATGAGGAGTGGGAGAAATTTCTTGAGGTGCTTTGTGAGAAGCTTGGATATAATCTTATAAGACACATTACACAAAGAAATAGGGAGGAACCTAGTGGAGGAGGAGGGGTTTGATTCTCTTCGGATAGGAGCTAGGAAGGATGAATTGATGTTTTCGCCCATACATTTTTGTGTAAGGGAGTAACCAATCATCCTGAACAAATGTATTTTGATGACCTCCCAAAACTTTTGGTAGAAATGGGTAGGGAACCCATCAAGCCCCACAGCTTTATCATGATGAAGAGAGAAAAAAACTTCATGTATTTCTTCTTGTGATGGGGAAGATGTGAGCTCATTATTCAAGTACTGTATGATTAATTCTAAAACCTATTCCAACATAAATTCCTCATATTCTTCCACTTGTTAGCCCTCATCCCTGTACAAAGAGTTGAAGTGCAAATCAACCTCCTCTTTAAATTGAGAAAAATCGTCCACCTTTCTCCCTTGAATATTTTGATCTTACATATTATTACGCCACTCTTTGTTTTTAGCTTGCTTATGAAAAACCTTGGTGTTTCAATCCCCTGATTAGAGCTAGAGGCTACGGGATTTCAACCTCCAATATTATTCTCCCTCTTTAAGAAGTTTATGATAGGATTTGAAAGTGGCCTTTTCTTGTGAGAGCATTCTTGGATTGACCAGCTCAGTCTCCAGACAAGATTGAGGATTTGTGACTTATTTCTCCATATCTATTATCGAGGCTTGTTGCATTGATTTGTGATGGGCTAGTCATCTCTTGATATGTTGATTTAGTCTTTTGATTTTTGTTTCCTAAATGGAGATATGAATGTCGTCCACCCAAGGGAACCAGGAATAGGAGACAAATTCAAGGAAGGAGGGATCATTGATCCAAAGAGAATAGTAACAAAATGGGATAGGGACATAGTTTTGGGGAGGGGTGAATTTTAAGAGGGTTGGGTGATGGTTAGAGCCATTCAAAGGGAGACTAAAGGATTGAAGAGAGAGGTTAAGGGAGAAGAATTTTCATGAAGCAAGAAAATGGTCAAAGTGAGCGTTAATGTGATTGGCCAATACGCTTGTTGTTCCAAGTGTATTTGAAGTGGGGCAGTTTTATGTCAATCAGATGAAGAGATGACATCAAGTCTTCCATATTTTATTGGAAGTAATCACGGATTATGGAACCACCTTCTTTTTATATTGATGCAGGATGGTATTGAAATACCCTCCTATAATGCAATTAACATTGTCACTAGAATCCTTTAACTACATGAGTGAATTCCAACAATATTATTTCTCACGAAAATGGACCAACATATAGAGGTTTATCACGTTGCATAACTGATTGGATTCCTAAAGCTTGAAGGAGGAGGAAATTTAGTGTGGAGATTCAATAGATTCCAAGAGCTGCATCTGATTTCGATCCTACATTTTACATAGATCTCATGATGTGCCATGAGAGCTAACAACAACAAGACTACTTTGCTTCTAGATTTTATTGCACTTGGAGAGGAGATCAACCTTGTCCAATTTCATCTCCTGGAATAGGGCCACAGATGGGTTTTCATTTTTAACCGGAGATCTAAATTCTTCCATTGTTTTTCTGAGTTGAGACCCTTACAATTCCAAGAGAGAATATTCATTGTTGACTTTTGGATTCCGATGCCCTTTTGGAGGGCTTATTGTAACACTTTTCTTACTTCCTTTGCTACAAAGGTCCACCAATTACCTAGGGATGGTGTGTTGATGACCAAGCTCCCTGTCATTTTCTACTTTTTCAGTTCGAATCTCTTCATTTGATTTCCTTCTAGATCTGTGGGTGAGTCATTCCTGCTCTTTAGTCTTTTCTACCTCCAAATTTTCATGAGCCGAACTTTCCATTACCCCCTAACCTATGATGTCCTTCTAGGAGAGAAATGACTCCTTGTATTTTTCCAATTTCCCTTGGGTGTTGTTTTCCACATCTTCCACTTGCTTGCCTTTAGGGGAGGAGTGAACTAGAATTAAATCTGGGGGTGGTCATATATTTGTTGTTGTACGTGTAGGTCATAAGTCTCTAGCTAGATGGGTTCTTGCTGAGGGGGATCTTGTGATTCTTGAGGATTAGGAACTTCCAAACCCTCAAGAGTTGTGAAATTGATTCCATTCAACTCTGGAACCTCAGAGAGGCTCTTGCCTTCCCCACTATTGGCTCATGCTACCTTGGGAGACATCGAGGCCTTATATTCTAGAGGGTTTTGGGTGTTGTTTGTGTTGCTTCTCCTTTTTCATCTTGGTGTTGCTCCCCTTTCTCTCCATGTTTACTTTCCATCCGTTGTGATTGGTGCAATGACAAGCAAAATGCTCGTATTCATGGCAACCTTGAACTTGAAGGGAAATTGATCATAATCAACTTCCTACACTTGATACCAGTTGTCAAAGTTGAGTTTAATTTTTGTTGTAAGCCCCTTATCTAGATATACTTTGACACAAATATGAGCACACATGAAGAGATAATAGTTTTGGTTCCATGCAGTCGATGTATTTGCCGAGAGTGTTCCTATCCTCTAAAATTTTGCAGCACTCTAGTAATGGAGCAGGAGTCATGGACGCTTAACTCACTCTTCAAAAAAAAAGGGGATATCATTCTCATGTTTGATATTAAAATTCCAATGATTAGATAGATCCCTTAGGCATCCATGAATTATTCCATTGCAAAAGATGAGATCATGGTCTACCTTATTTTCATTATAAAAGGTGAAGAAACTCCTTCCACAAAATGAGATTAAGACTTCACCTTATATTCGGGGTTTCCATTTCTTCTCCACCCAAGATATAACCAATTGTGGGGACAGATATAGCCCCATGGATTGAGCAACTAAGTCACGTTCAACAAAATGGAGTGCTCAGGATCTGGAAATATCGGGTATAAATCTCCACATTAGGGATTTCATCTAGATTTTTAACAAAGTGGAACATAGGGGCTTTTTGCACCTTGGGACCATTTGCAAGAAAATCATGAAATGCGGTGATCTCCTTGGCCAAGGGAGAATTAGGGGCTCGACTAAAAATTATGCGTTTTCTAGATTAAGGAGAGGACGTGGCCAATGAGGTACCCTGGATCTTCGAATGACCAATCCGCTAAAGGTAAATGTTGACATAATATCTTTAGCTAGAAGAGATGACATGCATGAAGACAAAGGGCATAGATTTCTTGTTGTCTTCTTGTATACGTCCTTCGACATTCATAATTTCGTTTTTGAAGAAATGATTTTTTTTTTAGAAGGAGAACTAATTTTGAAAAAGGTCAAATGCTTCACCTGGTAAATGTGACTTGTTGTGAAACCAAACAAAGCTTTAAACCTATTCACTAGTAAAATTTTGGGGTTATAGAACAATAGATCACCTTTATCACACACCCTTCAATCCAATGCCCAAATGGTTCAGTTTTTTCACTTCTTAAACATGTGTTGGGGGGAGAGTGAAGAGACATTATTTCTTGTAGGACTATATTACTTAGGAAATAGGTATATTGACTTTGCAACTATTTTACAAATTGCATACCTTCAACTAGTTTGCAGATTGCTTATCCTTTACACAAAGTTGGATTACAAACAAATACTAGGTAAACCTTTTATAGCTTTCAAACGAAATTTATAACCCAACTAAAAATGATTTTACACTTTTCACGATGATAACTTGAATGACATACAATAAAAAAATACTATTGAACAATGTTTTCATCGTCATAGAAACATTTCAAATTTTGGGGAAAATTACTTGTACAGATTATAAGACTTTAATCCTTTTAATATACTTTTAGTCTCTAATAACCTTTTATAAAATATTTTTTTAGCTTTTCATAAAAATGTTAGACAAATTTTTAAATAATTTTTTGTCTAAGATACTTGATTAATGTTCTTGAAATGTTATATTTCTCCACTTGCCAAATATGTTAATCCATAGTAGCCAATTCGTTTAAAAAAATATTTGGATGGTTGTTATAAAGAAATGCATTAAACCATATTTTTGATGTTAGCTACAAGGAAAGGCACTGAGCCCATATCTTGAATGATATGGCACTCGTTCAATCCATGTGTGTGCTCCTCTATTGGGTGTTCTCAACTGTGGAATCCCTTGAAGTTAAATCCTAATTTATGCATAAGAAAAAAAATTGAGCTATTTGAATGCCTTGGTTTGATGAAATTTATGTGTTCATGTGCTTAAGCTATAATGGTTTCATGTGACTTTGATTTGTTTCAGGAATCAACATGTCTAAGTTAAGTAAATATTAAGAAAATTCATATTAAAAGGTAAGTATACAAATATTTGAATGGTTCTTTTGGAAGATTTAATTATCAAGTTACGTAATTTAATTTAGTTCGTAATGGAAATATAATGTTTCCCAAAGCACAAATTTTCCATCTCCCTATATGCTCACATAGTATAATTAGTAAAAGTAAATGGCCCATTATCCACACACCTTTTCTTTCGCAAGGAACAAACATCACATAGTGTAATTAGCGGAATTGTAAAGGATCACTTCATATCCACATGCTTGCAATTCAAACACTTTGTATGTCCACTATTCACCTTGCACACACCATCACTACACACACTAAATTCACTTAAATTTTTTTTAAATGGTATCCTCTTTTGGAATCTTTGTACTTAGTTTATTTCAAGTTTTCATTTTGGCACACCTTAAGCAAAGAAAATAACCTTTTAAAATTCTAAACACCACACTTACCTTATCAAATGCCCACTTATTAATCCAATTTTTTGTCACTGTTAGAAAAATTGGATAATTTAATTTAATTTATCTTTTTTTCTTTTTTCTTTTATCAATTTTCCTTTAAAATTAAATCTTTTTTATTAGGGTTTACAATTCTCTCCTTTTTCCACATGAGAAATGTGATTCAGGTATATTATTATTGAAGGTTTTAACTTGCAATAGTTAGATTGGCACCTATTGAGAACAAGTCAACAAAATATGAAGTTATCTCGCTTGCAACAATTGTAACAATCATTGGTCCATGATACTCATGCTTCAGATTAAAAAATTGCATTGGGTCAACATGCTTAGATGTTAATAAGGGTAGGGGTCACACAAACCAGTTTATCAAAACCACCCATCACCATATCACCGACATGGATCAATTCCGACACCACTCCATCACTTTTTCCAAAACCACTATCAGGGGTGTCGAAAGGTAGTATCCAACTACCAAAAACACTTATAAGTTTTCCGACATGTGAATAATGACAAGTTGGGGGCTCACACCATACATATTTCCCCAAAACCTATAATAATTTACCATGTTGCTCCACTTTTCTAGCCCCCACCATCACCGAACTAAATCCAACGGTCATAGTTGATTGAGGTGATCAACTGTTTGTGTTGGGACTAGCTTCCCCTTTGATGTTCCAAGGGGGGTGGGGATCTGTCAATATCCTGGTCATGCATATGAACAAATAGATTGATGGTATGCATAGGGAGTAGCCCCCCTTGCTAAAATCACAAGGGAGGGGTTGCGCATATCATTGATCTCGTGTGGTGGATTTCCACCATAGATCAACACATGGCGATACATGCTCGTTGACTTCCACTATTCCATTGTCCAAGTGCAATAGTTCCATTCCATGTCACACCAAACCCATGCCATCATCCTTTAAACATTACGAGGTTCTCCACATTGTCTTGGTCCTTGTCATCTTGATGCTCCCTTCACATGATCCACCTTTGAATTTCCAAGGATGAGACTTCTAAAACACTTCATCCCAATCCTTGCCATCCTGATGATTCTCTTCAATTTCTCCCATTTAAACCTTGAGGTAGAAACCTTCGGTACATGTCATCTTGGTCCTTGTGAAGGATTTCCATGTAGGATTTTTCGATGGCCAATTTGTATGTATGATGCCTCTACCATTGGCTATGGGAATTAGGCCAAGGCTGACAATACATAGTGTTCCCGCAACATGGTTAGACATGTATAAATATGTATATATCTATGCTCAGGACTAGAGCAATACAATTGTAGAAGGACTGGTTTGATCATGATTAACTCAGTTACACCACATTCCACACTGCTTATATATATATATATATATAATAAGTATATATAATATATATATATATATATTATTATATCATATTATATATATATATATATCATATATATATATATATATATGTATATGTATTCACAATTCTATAATTTACATACTTTTTCTTATGCCTTCACACAACCAATAGTATATGAATTCCATGTATTTTACATTTATTACAATGAGGTCCATCCACCTCAGAACCTCAATCTTTATAATGGATTTAATTGGGGCTGGGAGGCTTTTATGGGTTTCCTGCATAGACTCACTGTGTTCATTATTTCAGCTCAACAATTAATTTAAGTGTTTAATCAATAAAAAAGGTTATGATGCATTCCCCCATGCGTACTCACACTTAGAGAAAAATCACAATCACAAGGACCAATTAACATAATCTCATTTTTTTCAATTTACAACTATAAACCTTGAATTTTTCAAGCAATCAATGCAAATTTAATTTAATAGTCCAAACATATACAAATGCATTCAATGGGGCAAGTTACATGTGCAAAGACTGATATTGGATTGAATATTAGATTAGGGGAAACTGATTCTAGGAAGAGGACTCTCCATTCAACCATAGATAGTTGTAGCCAGTCCTCACTTACAATTGTCTCCCCAAGCCATATTCTAGCAACAGAGGGGATTTTCTCAAAGGATTTAAACACCTACTGCTAGTTGGAAAAAGAAATCCAAAGGTTCACCCACTTCCATCCACCAACTATCGAAGTAGTCAATGAAAGCTCAAGGAATCTAGAGGCCCACTACCTCCACCCTTCAGGTGTTCAACAACCAATAGTTTTAGGGAATCTAGAGACTTCCTCTCCACCCAATAATATCAAGAGAGCCTAAAGAAATAAGTCTCCACCCTTCAAACAACAACATGATAGCTACACCCACCTTGGGGATTCCATAATCCACCATAAAAAAACAGAACAAGAAAGGATTTAAAGATCCTCCTTTCTGGAATCCAAGGAACAACCCTCCACCCCAACGATTAAGGGACTCTAGAGAAAGTCCATCTCCAACCTTTGGCTAAGTATGGAATCGAGAGGCCATTGCTACTTACTTGGGATTGATCTTCTTCTTTCCAATCTTGCCAACATAAACTAATATCATTGTTATTCCTCCTTTTTCAGCAAGACTCCTTCGATGTACATGCTCTTGGGATTCTCTTCTCTTTTTTACCATTTCTCTCCTTCTATGTTGCCAAATGAGAATTCTCTAATTCCCTCTGCCTCCCTTCTCTCTTATTTCTATGTTGCATAGTGATTTACTTCCATTTCTTTTCCCCATATGTCAGTGCAATCCATTTCCCATTAATTTATTTTTCCTTCCTGCCTTGTAATGTTTTCTAGAGCAGCATGGCATCCATACTTCTCTTGCAAATTTAATAATCCTGAAAATACAAGGCCATCAAATTTTCACCAACCAACCTTTTATGGTTGTCATGACCAATTTATATTTTCCCACAATAAGGAAGCTTAAACATCCCAACCAAGAAACCTCCGAGTTTCTAGAATCTGTGTCCCATTACTTAAACCATTTTTGTATAAATATTTAAATTTATTTTCATGACAGAAACATGGTTAGGGCTATCACAAAACCCTCCCCCTTGAGGGAACAATTCCTTGGGTGTTCTCTATCCATATGCAACAAACAAAACAAAATAAAAACACATACTGTTTTGTGGAGCTTTATATGTACAAGTCTCTACAATATTTACAATTATATATGTGGTTGCTTCAACCGACAAACACAATGGGATATGTTGTCCTTGTGGAGTCATCCATTTCCTAGGCCCAAAGTGCCTCTACTGCACTTTCAATTTCTCTATTGCCTGATTCCGAAGAGTGAGGTTCCTTTGGTCTAGTATGCAAAGTGGTTCTAGTTGGAACTCTCCCTCCGGTTCCACCTATACCACAAACCAATCAATAACATGATTAGATTCCTTTACATATATTTTAAGAAAATAAACATGAAAAATATTATGGACTCTAAACGATGTAGATAAAGCTAACCTATAGGCCATTGGTCCAATCCTTTCGAGGATTTCAAAAGGCCCACAATATCGTGGTGCCAACTTGGCACATGACCCAATCTTTAAGGAATTCTTCTTGTGTTTGATTCTCAAGTAAACATGTTCCCCAACTTGGAACTCTTTATGAAACCTATGTTGATCTACATAGATCTTCTGCTTATCATGTGCCACCTTCAAATTATGCTTGATGATATGAATTTTTTTCTCCATTTCCTTGAGCATGTCAGGCCCAATAAGGGACTTTTTCACTGGATCACTCCAACTAATAGGAGTATTTCAACCTATCCCACGCAATGCCTCAAATGGACTCATCTTTATGGATTCGTAGTACCCATTGTTGTATACGAACTCTACAAGTGGAAGATACTCTTCCCACTTCTTTGGCTATTGCATCATATATATCCTCAACATATCTTCGAGGATCCTATTTTTTCTCTCTGTTTTCTCATTTGTTTGTGGATGATATGTTGTACTGAATGCAAAATCTGTCCCTCTAACCCCAAACTTGCAAACAGTTCCTTCCAAAATCTTTGAAGTGAACATAACATCTTGTTGACGGTGTTGGACCCACCAACATTTGAGGGGATCTCCTTGATAAGAAGTCCCAACTAGACCTCAGGCCTTTTGGAGTAGGAGTCCCAACAGTGGGTGGTAATGTAGTGCCTTGACTGTGGTAGTGCACAAAGATAACTATGGTGACTTTGGGTGGAAGAAAGTGTGTGACCTTGCAGCGAGTCAAGTGAGATGCATGGGGGTTCTAACACATAGAGTGGAAAAGGAAGTGTGCCCCTTAGAAGCATGTAATAGTATGCAACTTGAAAGGAACACATGAGCAAAATGACATCATAGGCTAATATGCGGAATAGTCCATAATTTAAAGTGATGGGTTAATGCAACAACACATGTTCAACAAGATTCATAAAATTTCATACAAATTAGTTCATAATAAAATGCGTAACTTAAACAACATACATTTCTAAAGAAAACTTAATAGTCCAACTACAATAACAATATATGCATGAAAGCGTGCTAGCTCTGTTATTATTATTATAAGTGAAATTTTCATCCATACATACACCATTTACAACCACTAGCCCCAATAGTGGAACATTATAGTCAATAATACCTTCTCCTCCAAATAATTATATTGACTACACGTTGCGGAGAAGCCAAGGCTCATCACAATACTCCCAAGCCTTTTCTAAGCATAAGCCTAGCCAAAATCTTGGCTCCCAAAAAGCCCATTCTATGAGTTATGAGGTTCTATTTAAAAAAAAGGGTGGGGTCACCTTTGACATTCCCCTTTGGAACTGTTTGACTACCCTCATGACTCTTCAACTCCTTTACAAATACTTAATTACATTACATAGTCACTATTCACATTCCACTAGTGACACTTGGAATTTCACTTACAACATATTTACAAATAATATACATTTTCTACATGTACCCATGTGAGACAAAATAGGCTAGAGACAACCTAAAAAGACAAAGCACTATGACTCTGAAGTTTGGGGAAAGACCACCTAAAAAATCTCCACTTGATTCTTCTTGGTCACGTATTGATTCCAAGCTTGGTACAATGTGATGATGTCCCCAAACTGCTTGATGGTGTCTTTCTGATAGTGGACTCTTGCCTTCATAGCTTCTGTGTATATGGTCTTGGAATCTTTGTCCAAGTCATCCTAAAGCATGTGTGCCATGGTATTGACATGATAGGACCACCAATGTACTTTTGCATGTTTTAAGCACTCAACTACAAGTCATTGTTGGTGGCCTCTCCCCTTAGCTGCTCCATTTACCTGTCGATCTCTAGTTGGATTTGGTTCTTGTGCTTAGCTTCAGTGAGGGAACCAATTAACGGGTTCCTATTCATTCTCACCGTGACAACTAAACTCTTATACAATCTTTCATATGAAGCATGTATGTTGCTGACAAATGGGGAAAACTTCTCATAGTTCTGGATCAACATCCATATCTTTGCTTTTTCTATCTCTATCTATGGCTTCATCATCTTTGGCAAGTAAAGCGGGGCCCCTTTGTACCACATTTTCCACTCTTGCACATAGGCAATGGTAGCATGTTGAAATATGGAAACAAGAATATTCCAATTTAATTTTTCATTGAATTAAATTGTGAATTAAAATCTAATTTTATCTTAACAACTATTGGGAAATAATTAATTTATTTATTTTAAATTGGTTTGGATAAATTCAAGTTAGAAGTATTTTTGAAGTCATGCAAGAGTTATCCCTTAAATTAAGGAGATAAGGTTGAGTTATATTTGAGTTGTAATTTATTGAGTTAAGTCCAGTTAAATTAGTTCCAAACTGTTTGAGGAACTAATAGTGAGTTAACAGTCAGTTGATGCATTAATGCACACAACTAGTGCTACTCCAGTTAACTAAAGATTCTCTCATGAGAAGCTCATGCATGTCTATTCTGAGAAAGACCCAGTTGAGATTAATGTTCAAGGATAGTGTACTATCAGTTGCATGTGTTTTCTCATGGAGAAAACTCATGCATGCAGTCAAGGATTCATCCTTGATGATTGCGCAATTTTGAAGGCTTGTTTTTCCACTTGGTAATAGGCTAATCATTCACAAGGTACAACATAAGGAAATAGGAGCTTGGAGGGCAGAGAGGAAGGCTGGAGAGAAGCCAAGATTGCTTGTGAGCATCTGTGAGGATTATACTGAGAGCTGGCTAGCAGTGAGAGCTAAGGCTTTGTATAATTCCTATGTATTTCCACCATGTATGATAACACAATAGTGTAGGGTTTTTATCTGAGACTTTCTCCAAAGTATTTTCATGTGTATTATGCCATTGATTCTTCTTCTTCTGGTTATATTGTTTAGCTCGATCCTTCAGCTTCCACAAATTGATAGTAGAAGTAGGTTATAGTATTTTGCTTTGATTTATATTGCATTACCAGGTTAACCTGTCACGGATTTTCTACATGGTATCAGAGCTGTGAATAGTATACTGAGAAGAGAATTCAAAGTTTGAAGTTCGGGGTTGCAGTTGCAAATCGAACTCATATCATACTTCAAGGTTGGCTAATGGAATTTTATGGCTTGATACTCAGGTATGCCTTGGAAGGTTGCTCGAATTACATAGCATGGAAAGATAGAATGGAGGTTGTATTAGAAGACAATGGCTTAAAGGAATTCATTGATAAAGAAATCCCAAATCCAACTTCAACTAATGCACAAGAGTTGGCTGAGTGGAAGAAGTGTGTGGTGAAGGCGAGACTGATCATCCTTGAGGGAGTTCGAGACAATATTGTCTCGAGTCTCCATGGAAAGGATACTCCATTTTAAATGTGGAAGATATTGAAGGACCTCTACCAGAACAGTAGCAACCAAAGGAAATTGGCGCTCAAGGATAAGCTTCGAAGAATCAAGATGGATAAGGGCAATAATATTTCCACATATCTGAACAAGCTCATCACCTACAGAGATGAGCTTGGCAGTGTGGTAATAACTACTGTAGATGATGATATGGTGAGCCTCGCTCTCCTTGACCTTCCAAAGAGTTGGAATAGCTACAAGGACTCTATGAATGGAAGGGAGAAACTGCCAGATTGGGAATGACTGTGGTTGGATCTTATCCAGGAGGAGATTAGGAGTAGCACACGAGATGGTTCTGCATTCAAGACTGATGATGAAGAAAATCTAGCCTTAGCAAGTAAGGCAAGTAAAGGGAAGGGGAAGGCTTCCCATTTCAAATCGAATTCTTCTCATGGAGGGAATAAGGGTGACATGTCTAAAGTAAGATTCTTTAATTGTCACAAGATGGGACATTATGTGACTAACTTCCCATCGAAGAAGTCCAAGAAGGGATCCTTGGAAGGATCGGAAGGTGAGCCATTAGCCTCTCAGTTCGAAATGGACTTTACCCTCATCGCATGCATGGTGTCATCGATGATGGCTTGTGTCTGGTATCTTGACAGTGGAGCCTCATTCCACATGACCGGTGATAAAAATTTATTCAGTGCCTTGGAGGAGAAAGACCTCAAGATGCGCATAGAGATGGGTGACGATGAAAGGTATAGTGTTTCAGGAGTGGGCACGGTTGCTTTTCAGAGGGACCATGGAGCTCCTCTCACCTTGACAAAAGTGATGTATGTGCGTGGACTGAAGAATAACTTGGTATTGGTCACGATGTTGGAGGACAAAGGCTATGATGTTGTCTTCAATAAAGGAAAGGCATTTCTAAGACACATAGCCACGGGTCAGACCAAAAGGATAGGGATTTGGGTGAAGAATCTATATAAACTAGAGGTAGATGATTGTGCAACATTGGATACAAAAGAAGAATTGGTGCAAAACAAAGACATTGGCGAGTTGTGGCATAGGCGGTTGGGCCATTTGCACCATGGGGCTTTGAAGATAATGCAACAGATATCTACAAGACTTCCCCAAGGTAAACTTGAACAATTTGACACATGCAAAGGTTTTACCTTGGGAAGGTACACCAAGTCTTCCTTTCATGATCGAGACAGTCGAGCAGAGGCTATCTTAGAGCAAGTTCATACTAATTTGTATGAGTCATTCGCGATGGCATCCACAACGAAGCATAGGTATTATGTGATTTTCATTGATGAATATTCTCATAAATGCTGGATTTATTTCATGTATAAGAAGGACCAAACTTTCACAAAGTTTTGTGAGTTCAAAACTTTGGTCAAGAAAGAGCCAGGGAAGAAGATCAAGGCCTTCAGAAGTGACACCAGTGGAGAATATGTCTCTTAAGAGTTTAATAAATTCTGTGCAACGGAAGGAATTAAATGAGAGTTGATGGCACATCATAACCCACAATAGAATGGGTGGGCCGAGAAGAAGAACAAAACTATTGGAGGGGCATCACGAGCAATGCTACATGACCAAGGCCTACCACTTCACTTGTGGGCTGAGGCATGCAACACAACGGTCTATTTGCATAATAGAAGCTCGCATCGCATACTTGGGATGAAGACACTAGAGGAAGCTTTCTCCGGTAAGAGACCAGATGTGGGTCACTTCACGATCTTTGGCTCATCTGTATATTACCATGTGACAAAGGATGCACAGAAGAAGCTTGAGCCAACATTAGAGTTGGGGATGTTTGTGGGGTACACTGATACACCTTACAACTATCGGGTGTACTTGCATGCCAGTCAAAGGACAGTGGTTCATAGAGATCAAAAGTTTGATGAGCAGAAGGCCATGTGAGTTTCCCTTGAGAGGGAGCTCCAACTACAGGCTGTGGAGGAATTGTTGGTTCCTAAGGAGGAGCCTTAGACTAATGCGGAGTAGCCACATGCAGAGGTTCTAGGAGTGGAGACATCCACTCAAGTAGAGTCTTCCAGAGATGGACGGAAGTGCACAAGAGAAGATGACAGATTGTTGGAGGATGCAAGAGAGAATGTGGGAGCACCATCTTCTCAGCACATATAGAGGAGGTCACCTGAGAGGTACACTAGATACATGGCACTTGCTCAGGAATGCGTTGAGACCGAGCCATATTCCTTTGAGGAAGCAGTGCAGTAGCCGATTTGGGTTGATTCTATGGTAGAGGAGTATGACTCCATAGTTTGTAATAGTGTTTGGGACGTGGTTCTAAGACTCGAGAACAATTCAATTGTGAGTTCCCATTTGCTTTACAAGGTAAAAAAACTGCTGATGGTAGTGTGGAGAAGAATAAGGCAAGATTCGTTGCTTGTGGCTTTTCACAAGTCGAGAGGATCATGTTGCTACAGTATATTTTGACAAAGGAGCAAGATGTTGACATTTTGACAAAGGCATTGTTAAAGTGTAAATTTGAGTTCCATAGATACAATATTGTGGTGGCAGATAATCCCTTTCTTGGTGAGAGGGAGTGTTGAAATATGGCAATAAGAATATTCCAATTTAATTTTTCCTTGTATTAAATTGTGAATTAAAATCGAATTTAGTCTTAACAGCTACTTGGAAATAATAAATTAATTTATTTTAAATTAATTAGTTTGAGAAATTCAAGTTAGAAGTCTTTCTGAAGTAATGTAAGAGTTATCCCTTAAATTAAGGAGATAATATTGAGTTATATTTGAGTTGTAATTAGTTAACTCAGTTTATTGAGTTAAGACTAGTTAAATTAGTTCCAAACTGTTTGAGGAACTAATAATGAGTTAACATTCAGTTGATGCATTAATGCACTTAACTAGTGCTACTCTAGTTAACTGAAGATTCCCTCATCAGAAACTCATGCATGTCTATTCTGCGAAAGACATAGTTGAGATTAGTGTTCAAGGACAATGTACTATCAGTTGCATGTGTTTTCTCATGGAGAAAACTCATGCATGCAGTCAAGGATTCATCCTTGAGGATTGCATAGTTTTAAAGGCTTGTTTTTCCACTTGGTAATAGGCTAATCATCCACAAGGAACAACTCAAGGAAATAGGAGCTTGGAGGGTAGAGAGGAACGTTGGAGAGAAGCCAAGATTTCCTGTGAGCATCTGTGAGGATTGTACTGAGAGCGGTCTAGCTGTGAGAGTTAAGGCTTTGTATAATTCCTATGTATTTCCACCATGTATGATAATACAATAGTGTGGGGTTTTTATCTAAGACTTTCCCCAAAGTATTTTCATGTGTATTGTGCCATTGATTCTTCTTCTTCTGGTTATATTGTTTATATCGATCTTAAACTTCCACAAATTGATAATAGAAGTATGTTATAGTATTCTGATTTGATTTATATTGCATTATTGGGTTAACCTGTCACAGATTTTCTACATAGCATGTATGTCCCTGAGAGTTTGAATCAACTTTTTTCTCCATTGCTATAAGCCCTACATATGGACAACCGCTTTATGCATAGTGACGAATCCATCATAGAGCTTCTTCATGGTAGTCTCAAGTGTTCATACTTCAGCAAGTACCACTTTCCTCATCTCTCCCATTACGGAACCTGTTCTCTTCTCTATGGATTTTTCTACCTCTTTCCTGGCTACCTGCAAGTTATTTGTCATCTGTTCATTCTTAGATATTAGGAACTTAACATTTGAGCTTGTGGCTCCTACATAAGCCAAAGTGGCATTGGCAATGGAAACTCGATTTTTTTTGACATCTGACACTATCATCCTTTCCTTCATGAATGCAGGTGACGCGTGATCATCTAGAAAATTCTTTCTCCACCCCTGTACAATTTTCTTCTACAACTTGTCAAATGATAGATTGTACACATCCATCACCAGATTACTAGGGACTGGTTCTGACACTGGAGGTGGGGGATACTAAGGGTGACCTTGGGTGCTGTCGACACAAGGTTAGTGTCTTTATCCTATGGCTGCTACCCTAACTCCATGTCTGTCACTTCAATAAGTTGCTCAATCTAGTGAGAAAGCTCCCGATCATGCATCTATTCACCGTCTTCTTTAGTTGTTGGTTGTTCTGACTCCTCAACTTTTATGGGAATTGAAGTTGCTCAATCTGGTGAGCAAGATCCCGTTCCTGCATCTATTCACTATCTTATTTAGTTGCTGGTTCTTCTGACTCCTCAATTTGTATGGGAATTGTTTGCTCTATCATCATGCCTTGACTTTCTTCTTCCTCCCGTTTCTTCTTCTCTTCCCTCTCTCTCCTTCTTAGCTCCTGCTCTTCCTTCAACTTCTTCTCTATTTCCTGCAACTTCAATTATGCTTCCTCAAACCTTTGCTTCTATTTATTCCTTCACTCTATTCTCTTTATTTGTTTCATCCTCTTTGCCTCCACTGCCAAAGCTTCTTTATCAATGATAGGATCTTCTTTCATATTGTAGATTTTCTCTGCCTCTAGGTTCTCAACAATATTCTTCTTTCCCTTGTCCTGTGTTGGTTTGTTGGTTATTATTTTATTTTTTTTGCTTCTTGTGTTGTTGTTGCCTATAGAGTAGCCTTCAAATTTGTGGTTATAATGACTGGTTCATTGGGCTTGGAGTCATTCTAATAGTACCTCCAAGTGTCCTCCTCCACCCAATGAAATGTCTCGTGGATCCATGGATAACACACCTTCATGTAGTGGTTCTTGCAAATACCATGGGGATCATATGGATTAAAGTCTTTGGTGTTGAATGTGAACTTCACTATCTCCTTAACTTTAGCATACACATCCTTCAAGCTCTTAATCTTGTACAATCCAATCCACTAAGGAAGAGGGGGCCATGGTACCTTCTTCCTCCTATGCAAACCTACTGATAACTATGTGGAAATGTTATATGAGACCTCTTGCATGACCAAACTGTCCGTGGCATACCTTGGTAGAACATGTGGAGGGTTCTCTCCACCAAACATCCTAATGAAGGTGCCACCAGGTGAGGCATACAAATTTTCAATGTCAAGTGTTGCCTCCATCTCCTCTTGGTACATGCAAGGTGGATCTTGTTCAAAGGTAAAATTGTACAACGGGATGATGAAATGGTCAGTCAACCTCACCATAACCCCTCGGTATCTATAGTTCAAAAGCAACTTGAAATAAATGTTGACGGAAGTCTCTTTCGGTGTCTATGTCCATCTCATGCTAGGAAACTGATGCTGGGAATATATTGCATCAAGTAAATATGTGGACATGTAGAATCTCGCTTGCTCATCCTTGGATAGATTCCACAAGTTAGTCACATGGAATTTTAACTAAAGAGCCAACAAATCTAACCGATTGAATGGCCTTCAATCATTCACCAACTAGTCCAACACAGCCACCCCATTTTCAGGAAAGGTCTTTGTGATCTCTTGATCATATAATCGGCATGAAAATATGATCAAGAATTGGTAGGACTTCCTAAGATAATTTGTCTTATAAACATAATTGGGTGTCATTCTGAACTTTGACAGATCTTTCACCAAACACTTGAAAATATCTTTGGTGTTCACGAAGTTGTGGGGGGCATAGAAAATTGTGTCCATGCGGTTTATCGACTAAGGTAAATGATACATCTTCTGATAATTCTCTTCCCTAAAGGTCACAAGTTCTATACTACTGGCATTGTTCAATTTCATTTTCTGTAGATCTATGTGTGATACAATCCAGCGGATGATGTCCACAGATGGGAAGGTGGGGTAGCTGCATGCAACCTTATGTAAGCCTAGACGATGGATACTAATATAAACCTGTTGATCCTCTAAATCTTCCTTGAATTCCTCTGAAAATGCATCCTTGATTTGTTGCCATGTCAACTTCATGCCCTTCTCGATGAATAACTCAATATATGCATAAACTAGCAAGTTCAATGACACCTTCTTAACTGATTCTCCAGTGCTACTCTTGACAATATCCTTTGATGTAGCTCTATTGGAAGCCATGTTACCTATAATTGTTAGAGAGTTTCTCAACAGTTGTTGTACTTGGAGACAGAAATGATGCTCATGGAATGAAAATGTTATCTTGAAATCAAAAGCACTTCAAGAATAGAACAAGCAACAAACTGGGAAAATGTTGGGAGGGATTACGCAATTCTGGCTCATAGAGGCGACTGGCTTCCAATTGTAACTACATATTGTGTAGTCCCAACAGCCATTGGGGAGGTCTTGCTAACTGGAACTGTGTAATTTGCAGTTCAGTCTCGACACAGGCTAGCAGAGACTACGCATTGTGCAGTCTCAGTGGCTAAGGCCTGGGGCTGACTCCTAGAACTGCATAGTGCACAATTGGATCTAGGCCTAGGTAGCCTCTGCACAATTCTAGAAGCCAATATCGAGGCCTTGAGCTCCAGAAATTCACAGTGCATATCGAGAAAGTGATATTCAGGCCAAGGAAGCCCAAATATGTGCAAGGGGAGTGAGAAATCGAATAGATCTGAAGGATAGTGCGATGTTAGGTGTAAACGTAAGTGAATTATGATGCATGTGAGTGAAGCAATTGCAAGAATCAATGAATTTGAAGGAAGACAAAGCATGTGGAGAGAGTCGTGGCAACGACGACCGTTGATGCAAAAACTGGGTGATGCATGCAACACTTGGGAAAGGCAATGAAAAACTTAAAACAACACTTCTACAAGCTAAAAAAAGGTTAAAACTCCAGTGGTAGTTCAACAAAACAAGTGAAACAACACTCTCACAAGCTAACCAAACAAAACAACAAAAAAAGTAGCAAATGACTAGAAAAGTAAGACTTACCTAGAAAAGCAATGACGATCATACCAAAGGTTCCTTGATCTCCTTGGGAATTTTACAGCTCCAATATTGAATGTGAAAATGAGCTCTAGTAGAATCTATGAAATAAATTTGGTCAATTTAGGGTTTATGATGTGAAAGCCAAAAATCAAAGAAAAAGCGACACTTGGTGGCAGTTTCCAAAATATCTCAAGTGCCTCCTCTCGGCTACTAAAAATAGATCCCTATTTTCTAGGGATGTTTTTCGCTTTTTTCTTTTTCTTTTTTAGGAAAAGAAACCATGCATTTCCCAGAGAGATTACGTATTTTTGAGAAGGACTGGCAACTGCTTGGCTTATGGCCTGAGCAATTTCTTAGCAAGAAGCTTCTACACAATTTTTGGGTTGAGTGGCTTTAGGCTGCCTGCCATGCTTTGCGCAGTTCCCTAGATAAAGGTTAGCTATCAGCTGAATCTGCACAATTTTGGAGCCGAAGGCTCAATGATAGCTTGGATTGCGCAATTGGAAAGACTAAGGCTGGTTGCCCTCAAGGATTGTGCAGTTCACTAAGGCAAGCTTGGAACCGGGTTAAAACCAAAACAATAGATCGCCTTATGGGTTAGACAGTAAATCAAGTAAGAAAACACAAGCCAAAATTCAAAAGATGAGGCTCAATCTGTAGGTTTTAACCCCATATAGAAATTACCTGCATACGAATTCTAAAACATAGAAAATAAACAATGCAATATTATAACACATAAAACACATATACACAAAGATTTCCCCTGGATCCCAAAACTGGGACTACTTGCTTGATTTTTTCATTATGTTCCTTTCAATGTTACAATACATATTTATACATGTCGAAGCATCCAATACCATGGACCGAAAACCATCGCGTCTAATACCATGGACCAAAAACCATCACGTCCAAAAAAAATGTGCGAAAATCGCACACAAAACCATAGGTGGGTCTGCCCAACCTAACATAGGGTCCAAAACCAAAATTTTCCAGGGCACTGTCCCAGAACCCATAAAGTGGGGTTACGGGTGCCCTTCAAACCCCTGTTAATGACGTGGAAAGAATATAACACAACCCAACGTTCTCCCACTTGTTATTTTCTTTCCACAGTGGTCCACAAGAGAGCTTAGTCATTTTCCTAGCCCTGAAATGCCCATTGTCTCTCTACAACAAGAGAACTTCTCAGAGCTCACAGATTTTGTCAATGCATCTACAGCATTCTTCAAAGTGTCCACCTTTACCAGAAACACCTTTTTGTCTTCTATCGTATCCCTCACAAAGTGATACTAAACATCAATGTGCTTTGTCTTTGAATGATATGCAGGGTTCTTTGCCAAGAAAATTGCACTTTGGCTATCACAGTCCATCCATATAGCTTCCTGTACTAACCCCATACTTGAACATAATCTCTACAACCAAACTGATTCCTTGCTTGCATGAGTGGCTGCCATGTATTCTACCTCTGTAGTTGATAGTGCCACTACATATTGTTTCTTACTCATCCAACTAGCTGCACCTCCAAATAGGTTAAACACATACCCACTTGTAGATATTCTCTGATCCAGATCTCTAACCTAGTTTGCATCAACAAAGCCATGAATATCCAAAATTCTGTCCAATCTTGGTCTTCCTTGGTAGCACAAACGATAATCACTAGTGCCATGCAAATACCTGAAGACCCGCTTCACTGCTGTCCAATGTTCATTTCCTAGTTTTGACATAAACTTACTCAATACTCCCATTGCATGTGCAATGTATGGTCTAGTACAGACCATTGCATACATTAGGCTACCCACTGCACTTGCATATGGAACACAAGACATGTTCTCTTCCTCTTCTTGTGTCTTGGGACACTGTTCAGGAGATAACTTTACACCTGCAGGAATAGGAACCTTCACTGGTTTACTATCATGCATATTAAATCTCTGCAATATTGTCTCGACATACTTACTCTGGTTTAACCAGAGATTCCTCTTTACTTGATCTCTTTTAATTTCCATGCCCAAAATATAGTTTTCAGTACCAAGATCTTTCATGTCGAATTTGGAGGACAATTGGGTCTCCAAATCCTAGATAATTTCTTTGTCATTTCCAACTAGCAACATATCATCCACATACAAGACCAAATAAATAACACGGTCACCAATTAATTTAAAATACACATAGTGATATTCTTTGCTTCTGGTGACACCAAGTCCCCGTATAAATGTATCAAATTTCTGATACCACATCCTTGGTGACTATTTTAACCCATACAGAGACTTCTTTAACTTGCATACCAGTTATTTCTTACCCTTCACCACAAAGCCTTTGGGTTGCTTCATGTAGATTTCCTCTTCGAGATCCCTGTGAAGAAATGTTGTCTTCACATCCATCTGTTCTACCTCAAAATCAAAAGCAGCAACAACAGATAAAAGTAATCTAATAGAAGTTAC